>JBBPBX010026798.1:11340-31702 GCA_038048925.1 Garcialebias charrua | reverse complement strand
ATATATTAAGGCTTTATAAACCCTTCCAACACTCTTGTAATGTTTTTTTATTCATTTCACATTTAAAAGAACACGAAAAACTATTTACTGTTCCACGTAAATAATAAAAAACGAAACAGTACATGAAATGAAAGGAAGCAGAAGAAGATAAAATCTTATTATGTCTGCCCCTTCTTTAACAAAATTAATTCAAACAATCAATTCAAACAACAGTCATCCACAAAAAATTACACAATAAATAACTCATCATACTTTACCATACATACATTTTGATACAAACCAATTCATATATATTTTCCAGAAACCTAATTTTATTCATTTTCTTAAACAAATTCTTTGTTTTTGCAAATTTAATATCATTTTCTAAACCATTCCATAGACCTATTCCATAAATTATAGTAGATCTACTCTTTAAGCTTGTTCTATTGCTGCTGGCATAGACTTAAAGAACCTTGCAGACCTACACAAGGTGAGGTCAGTGAACAAGGCCAGGCAGATTCTGGCAAACCCTGATCACCCACTCCATGACGAGTTCAGGCTGCTCCCATCTGGACGCAGGTTTCTACAACCCAAATGTAGAACGAACAGATTTAAAAACTCATTTATCCCTGTAGCAATCAGGTTTCTTAATGCACACTAATTTTAACACTGTTACTTTAATGTTTTATTGTATGTGTATGTGAGTGTATGTGCATATGTATGAATCTGTTCACCTATTGACTGCGAAATTAATTGCCCCTCGGGATAATAAAGGAACTTGAACTATGTTGTGGCATAACAAAAATATCTGTACCCTTAAGATTGTAAGTACTCCTTCTTTTTACAAAAAAACGTTTGGATATTTGAGGGTAATGTTAAGTTCTGAGCCTTGTACAGTATTAAAAGAATATTATAGTCAACCAGATCATAAAATTTCAGTAATTTCAATTTGCAAAACAAAACATTTGATGGATGGTAATAATGCTTTCTAGTAATAATCCTTATAGCTCTTTTCTGTAAAATAAAAATGGGCTTAGTTATAGTTTTGCACGCTGTACCCCAAACCTCAACACAATAAATTAAATGCGGGATTATTATTGTATTGTACAACAAATACATTGCTTTATCATTTAATAGATCTCTAACTCTATACAGCACTGCAAAAGGGGCGGCCGTGGCGTAGTGGTAATGGCAGTCGTCCCCCGCTCGGAAGGTTGGAGGTTCGAATCCCGGTTCCCCACACCATGTGTCATTGTGTCTCTGGGCAAGACACTTAACCCAGAGTTGCTCCCGGTAGGACTGGATGGCGCCTTGCATGGCAGTCTTCCGCTACCGGTGTATGAATGTGTGGATGAATGGGTGGATGGTTGGTATTGTAAAGCGCTTTGGGGCCCCTCATAGGGGGCTGGAAAGAGTACTCATGAATAAATAAAAATAAAAATAAACACTGCAAAATATCACATCATGCTGATGCTGATCTGTTTTCTTGTTGCTGTGTTCATCTGTGTTCATCTGTGACCATCTGCTCATACAAACTCATGTTCGTGCTGCTGTTTATTCCCACTATATTAGGCTTAGTGTATTACTAGTTGATGTTTTTCTTAGTTAATTCTAGATGTTATTACTGTTTTTCTCTTGCATTTGTTGTTGGATGTAACTGGGACCCCGTGTACATAATCTCGTTTTCATCACATGTACCACATGCGGTGCAAATGACAATAAAGACTCTCTGACTCTCTGACTCTCTGAAAGCGCTATATAAATAAGCTCCATTTACCATTTACCAATAGATATAGATATTTTAGTTTTTACAGAATTTGTGTTGTTTCCATGACAACCTATCATCAATAATTACACCCAAAAACTTCACCTCCCTTACTCTACATATCTTAGAGCCATCAATCTTAAAAGAAACATCAACAGTTATCTTTTTCTTACTAAAAATCATATAATTGTTTTTTTCCAAGTTCAATGATAACTTATTTAATTTAAACCAATATTGTATTATAACGAAATCAATATTTATCAACTCAAACATTTCTTCCAAGTCTTTGCCCGCACAAAAGAAAGTAGTGTTGTCAGCAAAAAGAACACATTTAAGGACATCGGACACCTTCACTAAATCATTCACATATAAAATAAACAACTTAGGTCCAAGGACAGAGCCTTGTGGTACTCCAGATAAAACATTGCTTAAAGTAGATCTTACATTGTCTATTTGAACGAACTGCTTTCTGTCTTTCAGATAACTAAATATCCACTGCAATGCAGGGCCTCTAATAACTTTTTTTTTAATTTATCAAGTAAAATGGAATTATCAATAGTGCCAAATGCTTTTTTTTAGATCAACAAATATACTTATGCAATGTTGTTTCTGATCCACAGCTGTTGTAACTTGTTCCATCAACTCCATAAGAGCCATGGATGTTGATTTTTTAAAACTCTAAATCCATATTGACTGTTACTTAGAATATTGTTTTATCCAAGAATTGGTCAAGTCTGGTCACAAATAATTTTTCTAGAATTTTGGAAAATTGTGGCAACAAGGATATAGGTCTATAATTATTGAATACACATTTATCACCACTCTTAAATAGAGGAACTACTTTGGCTATTTTCATTCTGTTAGGAAACACTCCGGTTGAAAATGACAAATTACATATACAGGTATATGTAAATGGTTCGATAACATGACTCATTATTTCCTTTACCACCATCATATCCATTTCTTCACAGTCTTTAGATTTTTTGTCAGTACATTTTTAAACTACATTCATTATTTCATCTTTATCTGTTCCCTTTAGAAACATACCGGTACTGTTCACACGATTATCGATCAAATAATTTACATTATTCCCCACTTTCTGTATTGAAGCCGAAAGATTAGATCCAATATTTACAAAGTACCGTAAACACCGGAGGAAAATACGCTCCGGTGTTTAATACGCTTTATCCAATTATTAACAATAAACAAGAAAAAAACGTACACAATACGCCTCGGTGTTTAATACGCGTCATCACCACGCGACGCGTCAGCGCCTCATTTGCCCTAATCAAGATGGCGGCGACAGAAGCAAGCGAGTACGAAGATCTTCACAAGGAAACACGGTAAAACAATTATTTCTTTGCGAGAAAAAATATATTTCTTAGCTGACTTCATAGCAGACGTGCTTCTGAGCTTAACGAAATGTTCAAATCAGCTGGATTTTTAAAAAAAAGTTCGCCGAATTTTAGGCAGGCGCCAGGCGGGTCAAACCGGACGCTTTGTTTCTTTAAATTTAGCTAAATAAACGCTTAAAAATATATTTCTTACCTCACTATAGCAGACGGGCTCCTGAGCTGAACCAAATGTGAAATCAGCTGGATTTAAAAATCCGCGGTGTGGTTTATGAGTGGTATCTTGCAAACAAAAACAGCTACATCCACAGCAGGGAGCGGGCAGCGACAGAGTCATCAGTCCGACCAAAGGAGGCTTTTTTCGGACACATGCAAGTAGAAACTTCTGGAAGTGGCCCCTCTTCCTCTTCACTCTCTGAGTCCTCTGCTGGCTGCTGCCTACAGCGCCCGTATAGCGGCCGAAACTGGTACTGCACCATTTTCGCCAAAAATGAAAAACGAAGAATCAGAGCGAAAAATGGGTCTAAAAATATGGGAAAAAATCCATAAATAATACTCTTCGGTGTTTAATACGCTGGACATTCAAATGAGCAAAAATACAGCGTATAATACAACGGTTTTTACGGTAGTTATTAAATCCATTCACAATTTCATGTTCATCATAGATTTTCTTGTTATTTTCCACATAATGTTGAGAAAGACCCACGCTAACTTTTTTTAAGAACATTATTCATCAGTCACCACGTTGCCCTCATATCCCCACCACATTTATGTAGCAATTCACTATAATATTCTCTTTTATGTTTTCTTAAAATACCTGTTAACTTATTTTTATACATTATATTTGTTTTCTGCATCAAATGATCTTGTTTTCAAAAAACATGAGTATAGATAGTTCTTTTTTTAACAAGCATTTCTTAGTCCATTAGTCATCCATGGTTGTTCAATGGTATTTTTCCTAATATTAATTTTTTTCACACAATTTTTTATACAAAACTTCCAGAACATTCATAAATTTTTCATAAGACAGATTCACGTTATCTATATACACATAATCCCAATTCGGTTTATCTAAGTCATCATTGAATTTGCCTAAGTTTTTTTAGATGTGTTTATTATTTTTTTCTGCTTTATAATTTTTTCATTGGAATTTCATCATTTTTGTAAATTGTAAAAATTGGTAAATGATCACTCAAATCATTCATCAAGATACCACCTATCACATCACCATCTATAATATTAATAAAAATGTTATCAATTATCGTAGCACTGTAGCCGTTTTCGCATTGGCCAGCCCTCCCCGGCTCTCCCCGGCTCCACCCTGCTTCTAACCCGGGTTCGGCGTGTTCGCATTTTCCTTTTCCGCCCGGGATCCGCCCTTGTTCTGGAACCATCTCCACCGTGGTTCTTATCGGGCCGAGCCCCACGGACCCAGTTTGACGTCATGTACTGCTCACATTTGATTCGTTGTTTGCAGCAGGGGCGGGACTCATTCAAACAACCTCAGCGCGAGGGCTGAATTTCATTAATATTTAACTACAGAAACCCCTAAAATAATTGTTAGCTGAATTAGTGTTTCTGAGTTAAATTTTTGTTAATGACTGATTACAATTCAGCTTATGTTAGGACGTAAATAACACGAAGCGCGCACCCATTTCCGCCTTTCCGCGTGACCTGAATGTCATTAAAATATAACTAATATTGTCTAACTCTTGCGCGCAGCCAGGGTTTTAAAATATAACTAATAATCTCTAACTTCTACGTGCAGCTAGAATGTTAAGAGGGGTGATTCCTATATAGGTAAAGTGGACACCTAAAAATCCAGTCCGCCGCTGTAGCTCAGAGCGTTCGCCAACTGCTAATAAACTATTTTATCTTGACCGGGTGAAGCGGGTTCGCTTCCCACCTGGTACGAAGTAATTTTACTTTTTTTTTTATTGGAGTAAATAAAAAGGAGTTGTGTTAACCAAACAAACTCTTCTTCTGCCGTCCCGTTTTGTTGACTGAAAACTTGTGTCTTTAATAGCCTTTTTACCTTGTTGTCATCTTCCATTTGCTGCACTTGCCCATACCATCTCATTCTTGATTCATGTATCTATCCAAGCGTTTTTTTCTTATATCATCATTTCACTGTCTATCCTTGAGGGATACTCCAAGAATCCCACGTAGCATCCACATTTCTGTTCTTTCCAGGAGTTCTAACTAACCTCAGCTCCACAAGGCAAGACTGGGCGCACCATCATCTTGTACACTTTCCCTTTAATATGAATCCTTTTGTCACAAAGCATTCCTGTCAGCTCCTTTCATTTTTGCCGTGCTGCACAAATTCTGCATTTAACATCTTCACAGCTTCCTTTGGCATTCATCACTGACCTCAGATATTTGAACGTTTTGACTTGCTTCAGTACATTTCCTATATTATCAGTAATTGTTAAGGTCTCATTAGCTTTTGAGCAGACCATGGTCTCTGTTTTTGCTGCGTTTATTTTCAGACCTTTACTCTCAAGTGCCTGCTGCCACCATCTGTAACTATCTTGGAGATTAAGGTTTGTAAGCTCACTCATCCAGATAGATAACAAAAAATGTTAAATAATGTAATCTGGACCAGTTTAAGTAATAATAATAATAATAATCATTTTATATAAAAGTGCCTTTCAGGACACCCAAGGACACTTAACAAACCAATACAGTTCAAACATTATCAGTGACAAATTGAAATGTAAAATACATAAAGATTATAAAATGCAAAATAATAGAAATACATTTAGTAAAGTTAATGATAAGCTAGTCTAAAGAGATGTGTTTTCAGGGCTGTCTTGAACAGAGAAAGGGAGGTGGTGTTTCGAAGGTCTGGCGGTAGAGCGTTCCAGAGGTGAGGGGCAGAGCAGGTGAAGGCCCTGCTCCCCATGGTGGAGAGGCGGGCAGAGGGTACATGGAGATGTAGTGAAGAGGAGGATCTGAGAGAGCGTGATGGGATGGAGATTTGTAGGAGGTCAGATAGATAAGGAGGGGCAAGGTTGTGGATAGCTTTGAACGTGAGAAGTAGAATTTTGAAGATGATGCGTGATTTAACCGGGAGCCAGTGGAGCTGCTGCAGGACAGGAGTGATGTGGTTATAGTAGGAGGTTTGAGTGATGACACGGGCAGCTGAGTTCTGGACCATCTGTAACTTGTGGAGAGATTTGTTGGGGAGGCCGTAGAGAAGGGAGTTGCAGTAATCGATACGGGAAGTCACAAGACTGTGCACCAGGATGGCTGTGGAGCGGGGTGTGAGAGAAGGACGGAGACGGTTAATATTACGGAGGTGGAAATAGGCAGACCGAGTAATATTGTTGATGTGTGAAGTGAAGGAGAGAGTGGTGTCGAGGATGACACCGAGACTCTTGACCTGAGGGGAGGGGGATAGCAGAGAGTTGTTAAGGGGGACGAGAAGATGTTCTGATTTTGAAATAGAGTTTTTGGTACCGACAAGAATGATTTCTGTTTTGTTACTGTTTAGTTGAAGGAAATTGTTAGAAAACCAGTGATTTAGCTCATTGAGACAGTCGGTGAGGATGGAGGGTGGGTGGGTGGAGTTAGGTTTTGATGACAAGTAGAGCTGTGTGTCATCAGCATAACAGTGGAAATGGACGCCATATTTGCGGAAGATGTGACCTAGAGGAAGGAGGTAAATGATGAAGAGGAGGGGTCCGAGGACAGAGCCTTGGGGGACACCCGTGGAGACAGGGGAAGACTGGGAACGGAAGGATTTAAGCTGAATGAATTGAGTGCGGTCAGAGAGATGGGAGTTGAACCAATCTAACGGGGTACCTGAGATAATAATAATAATAAACTTTATTTGTATAGCACCTTCCTACAATGCCTTGCATTGACCAAGGTGCTTAACAGGATAAAAAGATGAATAAACTGGAACAATAAATCAGTGAAAATAGAATAAAAAACAACAGCAATAAAAGAAGGCAATGGAAATAAAAATGCTACATACTAAAATACCAAAAGTAATAAAAGTTACACACTGAAAGCTTTTTTGAACAAGTGGGTCTTCAGTCTGGTTTTGAACAGAGTCAGATCAGAGGTGGCACGCAGCTCAAGGGGGAGGCTGTTCCAGGCTTGAGATGCCAATGGAGGTTAGTCTGTTGAGGAGGATAGAATGGCAGATGGTGTCGAAGGCCAAAGTTAGATCAAGAAGAATGAGGATGGACATAAGACCAGAGTCGGCAGCAAGAAGAAGGTCATTAGTGATTTTTACTAGAGCTGTTTCGGTGCTATGGTGGGAGCGAAATCCAGATTGAAACTCTTCATAAATGTTGTTGGACAGGTGAGAGTGAAGTTGACTAGCAACAGTTTTTTCAAGAATCTTGGAGATGAAGGGCAGATTGGAGATCGGACGAAGATTATTGAAGTTGGTGAAGTCAAGACCTGGTTTCTTGATGATGGGGGTGATGGCAGCAGATTTGAAGGCTGTGGGAACAATGCCAGAGGTTAGGGAGGAGTGGATGATATTAGTGATGATAGGGAGCAGAGACGGGAGACAGGATTTAACAAGAACTGTGGGAAATGGGTCAAGTTGACAGGATGAGGACTTGGACTTGCTGATAATGTCAGCAATGTCATCAGCAGAGGGGAGGGAGAAGACAGAGAAAGGGAGGGAGGGAGGGGGGAGTTCAACAAGGATGCTGGGGGCAGTATTTGGTCCAAGGTGTTTATGAATTGAAATAATCTTTTCATTGAAATATGACATCAAGGAGTTGCAAAATTCTGTGGAAACCATGTGAGAGGGTAGAGAGTTAGGAGATGAGACAGAACGGTGAAGGAGAGAGAACAATGTCTTTGAATTACCAACATTGGAACTGATGATGTCAGAGAAGTAGGTGGGGCCGGAGAGCAGACACACAGTGTGTTCGAAGGAGGGGGAGGGAGGAGTGTGAACCGGAGTGACCTTCCAGTACTCGCGGTGAATTATCGCGAGACCTCCTCCTTTGCCCAAGTTGAGGGCCTTGGCGATGTAAACAAACCCCGGTGGAGTGGACTCATTCAGATGAAAAAAGTTGTTTTGTTGTTGCCACGTTTCTGTTAAACAGATTAAATCCAGTTTTCGGTCGGATATTAGATCGTGAATATGCTGACCTTTGCCCGTGAGGGAGCGAACGTTCAGAAGTCCAAACTTTACGGAGGAGGCGCAAGTAGCTAAGTGCTTGGTGACTGTCCAGTACTGTACATGTATTCATTTATAAAAAAAAATAAAAAAAAGTAAAAAAAAAAAAAAATTATTTATTTTTTTATTTTTTTACTATGTGATCCTACTTACAAATTTTTGACATACGAGCGCCCCCTAGGGACGGAACTCGCTCGTAAGTCGGGGACTACCTGTAGTTTGAAAGCGTGATCAGCAGTCATTCCAAGTGAACCTGGTTTTAACAGAAGTCAGGGTGTGGAGAGGGTCGGCAATAGTGCTGTAATTCTTAAAGGTGGTGTGACATGATTTTGGAACTATGCATAAAGTGGCACAACATATATATGTTGTATCATTCATCTATGTTCGTACATTCTATAAAAGTTTGCAAACCCAAGGAACCTCTGCTGCTGTTTATGCTCCTTGGGGGTCGGTCAATCCAGGACTGCCGAAACCTTGCAGATGTCCATAGCCACCCGGTCGGGGGCGATAACAAATCCCAGGAATGGAGTAGATTTCTGGTGAAATTCACACTTCTCTGCTTTAATGAAGAGATTATTTTGCAGCAATCTTAGCAACACAGCTCTGACGTGGCTCCTGTGGGTCTTTAGATATATCTTTAGAAAATCAGAGAATATCATCAAGATAGACAAAGACGAACTGGTTAACCATGTCTCTCAAAACGTCATTAACCAGGGCCTGGAAAACAGCAGGAGCATTGGTCAGACCAAAAGGCATAACAAGGTACTCGTAATGACCATCTGGGATGTTAAATGCCGTCTTCCATTCATCCCCTTCACGATTGCAAACTAAATGGTAGGCCTAGTTAAGGTCTAGCTTAGTGAAAACAGTGGCCCCTTGAATAAGGTCAAACGCTGATGACATAAGTGGAAGAGGGTATTTGTTCTTAACAGTGATTTTGTTCAACCCTCGATAATCAATGCAAGGTCTCAGGGTACCGTCCTTCTTGCCAACAAAGAAAAAACCTGCTCTAGCAGGTGAGGTAGAAGGGCGAATGATACCAGCCTGTAAAGACTCTTTAATATATTTTTGCATAGTCTTAAGCTCATGATTAGACAAAGAGTACAACCTTCCCCTTGGGGGGCTTGTACCAAGCAAAAGATCAATAGTGTAGTCATAAGGTCTATGTGGAGGAAGAGAGGTAGCCTTAACCTTGTTAAAAACCTATTTAAGATCATGATATTCAGCCGGAACCTTAGAAAGGTCTGGACATGTGACAGCACCATCTGGGGAAGGACTGCCTCGGACAAACAAGAGGAGAGGCAGTCCTCAGACCAGCCGATTATCTCTTTACACCTCCAGTTGATGTTTGGGTTATGTTTTTGTAACCATGAAGCAGAAGGGAGTTGGGGCGAGTTAATTACAATACATTCTATCTCCTCACTATGGTTATCTCCTAAAGTCAGTCTGATAGGGGCTGTAATAAGGCAAGAGTCACTGAGAGAGTGGCCATCCAAGGCAAGGAACTTGTGATTTTTATTAGATCTTATTAGTTCCATCCCTAAATCCATAGCAAATTGATGGTCGATGAATTCTGTATCAGCTCCAGAATCAATAAAAACGGTGACAGAAAATGGTCGCTTACCAGCAGGCTGTAGTTTGGCATGGATGGTGAATGGTGAAGAGATCTTCAGGTCTCTGATAGGACTCAGCAGGTGTCCCCTCTCCCCTGCTGAGTCTGGTCTTTTAATGGGCATTTAGCGATTGAGTGGCTGTCATCTCCGAAGTAGAAACAAAGTCTTAATCTCCTTCTATGGTCCCTCTCTTCGGGGGTAAGGCGACCTGCCTAGCTGCATGGGTTCATCCTTCAGTGGGACATTACTGGGTAGAGCGGCTGGTTTGAATGGTGGGAAGGTTCTGGACTTACCTCAGGACTTGGTGGTTCTTGTGGGTCTGGTCTCCCTCTGGTTTTCTCTCTCCATGAGTCGAAGGTCCACTTGAGTGGCCAAGTCCTCCAGATCTTAGAGAGACCCGGGATATTCCTGGATAGCAAGGTGGTCCTTAATGTTATCAGAGAGACCTTGAAAAAATGCATCGGTTCGGGCTCCATCGTTCCAGCAACTATCAGAAGCCACAGCATGAAAGTCAATGATGTAATCTGTTACACATCTTTTGCCTTGCTTTATAGTGAGGAGCTTACGACCTGCCTCCCTTTCGGGCAAAACTGGGTCAAAAACTCGGCATAGTTCTTTAGAAAAGGCAGAAAAACTTTGGGTGCTGTTGGAGTTCCTCTGCCACTCAGAAGTGCCCCACGCCTTAGCCTTACCTGACAGCTGTGAGATAACAAAAGCAACCCGGGCTCTCAGTGGGAAACGAAGAGGGTTGTAGTTGAAAGAGGATCTCACATTGAGTCAGGAATGGTCGGCATTGATCAGGATCGCCCCGGAAACGTTCGGGAGGTGTCAGACGAGGTTCCATGGTGGGTGCAGGAGACTGAACAACAACAGGAGCAGGGTTCTGTGAAGAGACTGTTTGGTTCTGTGCAGAGACAGTTTGAGAGAGAGCTTTAAGGCCGCACACCAAGTCCTGAATGTTAGACTCCAGTCTAATAATAGCCCCCTTAACACCAGAACGCCAATCCTGAGTCGGTGCTGGATCCATATGGCCAGATTATTCTGTAACGGGTTCACTACTCTAAGCTTCTGCCGAGAACAGACGCTCCTCCTCTCCCTCCTCGCTTTGCTTTGCTGCTCTGTCTGCCTGTGAAAATGTTTCTGTCTCTCTTGCATATCTTCTGAATAAAAAAAAACAAAAAAAACGATGGACTTATTCGGCCAGTTGGTCCTCTACACAATTTGATGACATTTCTTCAAAGAGAAGACAGGTTTTAGGTGAGCCGATTGGCATGTTGGCACACATGCAGCTGGATATCTCATCAACTTGAAGACTTGATGATGTGTCTATCTCTGCTGTCATCTGTGGATCTAAAGGACACATATTTAATTGGATTTATAACTGGTTCCTGCTTTTTGGATTCAGCTGGTTGCTGGTTTTATCTACAATTTAAAGAAGTTCGTCTGCAGAAAATTGAGACCCGATCACGCTGCTTGCCTTTGTGATGGCTTGGTTCATGCCTGTGTACCCGGACTCAGTTGCCTTGGGCATAATGGATCAGATCTTGGGGATTTTTACACAGGTACGTTCCATCGGTGTGGGGCCACATAATTTGGACATTTTCAGAATATCTTGGACCAACATAGACTCAAGGCAGATGTCATTATGATCTGTCTGTACTCAAAACAACTGTATGTTTATGTAATCTGGTTCCCCGGCTGGCCTTCAAGGCCACCCTATCTGAATTTGCCTGGAGGACGTGTAATCTGACGCTCACCCCCCACCTATCTGGGAACTCCACCGTCAACCAGAGTGAACCAGCTGAAAAAACATTGTCATCATTTTCAGGACTCTTGGCTCCTCATTAGCGTTGACCTTGGCCATTCCCCGACACCCTCGAGAATGTTTACGGATCTCATCGGAGAAGCTGTTGATTATTCCATCCTTATCAGAACTCTTACGGTGACCTCGAGAGCATCTATGAACATTGCTCATTGTTCTCAGTGTCTCCCCGCTCTGCAGACTGTCTACGTTATTGTGTGCTTATCTGTGCGAGGTGTTTTTTAATATTATAATTTTTTTTCTCAAGCATGAAGAAAGATTTCAATAGGAATTTTTTCGCCTCCATTTCCTAATATGTCTAATTTCATTACTTTTTTGTCTGTCTAGCAGATCTCACTTGTAAATGAGTCTTTGAGGCTCAATGTGACTTATCTGTCTAAATAAAGGTTGAATGAATGAATGAAAAAAGTATGGATCAGCACAACACCTGACTCGGAAAAGTATATATAAAAAAAGGTGTATTGCTCAAAAGGCGGGGTCTGGTGGATCAGGGCCTCAGTTCTGGTCCAATCTATGGAGACAGACAGGTTAGTGACTGCAAAGAAATTCTGTGGGCTGAGAGAGGTGGTGTGCACGTCACTAACCTTCTGTGGCAGGAGCAGGGCTGAGGCAGAGAGCATTGGAGGGCTGGGCAGGAAACAGAATCCAGGGACGTAGCAGGGGTTGAGAGTCTGGTGAGCTTGAGCAGGCAAAAAATGCAGAAAGGAGAATCCGTAGACGTGGTCAAAGAGAAGAGCAATGTTGAACCGTGTGAGCTGCAGGCGAGGTATCCAGACAAGGGTAAAGACAAGGCGAGGAGTCAAGAGCAAAGCTGTGGTCATGAACAAGGAAACTTGGGACGAGAACTGCTGGATAATTTACTGGCTGTGAGGCTTTCAATAATCTGGCACTGGATGACTGAAGAGCTGTGGTTTAAATAGAGCTGTGGGCAGGTGGAGGGCATGAAGAGTAATTGTAGCAGGTAGCAAGGAGGCGTGGCAAGGATAACAAGGAAGCAGGTTGGAGCAGCAAAAGGGTGACTGTCTTTCTGCCGCACCACCATGAAGTCATTCTGACTGGAGTACGGTCTGCTTTGATAGGCGATTAGGTGTTCCTCACTCTTCTTGAAGTATGTGTTGACTATAATCATGCCAAGAACTTGAGCCATTTCAAGAAAGTTGCCACCCTTTCAGTTTGATGACCATATCCACCATGAGTTCCAACATAGTCATCATCTCTTACTCCAACATTACATTTAATGTCCCCTCCAATAACTACACGCTCAGCAGCCGGAAATGATCTGATCATTAGCTCCAAATCCTCAATAAATGCTTTCTTTTCTGGGTTCGGACCTGTAATTACTGTTAGTTTGTTGGGTCGGGTGGGGTTGGGAAATGATGACTGCGGGTTGGGGCCGGGTCGGGGCCGGGTCGGATCGGATTTTTTGGGCCTGAATGTAACTCTACTGTCAATGGAGAGGAGGAAAACCTTTAAGCTGACAAACCTTTAAGCTGACTCCTAACTTAAATAAAATTATGATAATAAAAAAAGTTTGCTCAAAATAGTACTGTTGAGTTGATAAGTTTAACTGTTACTAACTCAAAATAGTTTTTCTGGACACCACACCATCACCAACATGGCAAGATCTGAAGATCAGACAGATCTAACATGTGGTCTCTGACTCAGGCCATTGTGTGGGAGGTGGTTTCCTTCAGATGGAGAACACTCAGGGCGTTCTCACAGATTGAGTTGTAGACAGGTTCAGTCTCAATTCAAGGACAAAGGATCAGCTGTATCCAGTTTGCTCTGCCTTAGTTCATTCATTCATTCAACCTTTATTTAGACAGGTTAATCTCATTGAGCCTCGAGGACTCATTTACAAGGGAGACCTGAAGTGTCATTTGCAAAACAACAAAGTTCACTTTAAGTTATTTCTCAAAAAGCAATCATAAAAGTAAAAAAAAAAGTTTACTTAATAAACAAAGCTCAGCCACTTCAAAAGATAAATCAATAAAGTTATGATGAGGAAACTCAGGTGTCCAAGGAGGACACCTGACTGGCTGATGCTGACAGCTTTGGGGTTTGAGTCAGCAAGAGATGCCGGTNAATTATATACTGGTCTTTTTTATTGCTTATTAATGCAAGGTCAGAATTTTGAAATATGAGTTTCATCACAAGTCTGATTTTTTTTATATATACATACAAAATAACTGAAAGACCATCCTCAGAGTGGTAATTCCATATTTTTAAGAACTATAATAATAAAGTTATACCACACAATTGATAATTGAGCTGCTAATTTTGAAGTTTTTTTTTGTGTTTTTCCACAGCTGTGTAAAAACAGAAACTCACTGAACAGTAATCAGGTTAGTTTAATGCTCATGTATTGGTCCTTAATGATGCTCCACTTAATTCTTAATAATGAAATGCAAATATTAAAAACAGGTGAGGAACCATTACGATGCTGTCTGTTTCAGTGCAGTAAAATGTGACCTTCGACCTCACTGTCCCAATACACGGGTCTGCCACTTCTTGCGCTGTACAGCTACAATCCTTCCACTCTCACATAATGTACAAAACAGTTTTCTCATCATAAACAAAAACTGAAATAAAATTCAGTTTTAACAAATAAAAATAAATAAAATATAAAATTTACTCATCATTCTTGCAGAGTCCAGTAATTGGTTTGGAGTGTACAAGTCACTTTCATTAAATGTTCATAAAGGTGTAATGAGAGAGGAGTCTTTGTGAGTGTGTGTGTGTGTGTTGTTGTTTTTGTGTAAAACAGTAGTTCTCAAACGTTCATTTCCCACTCTACACCATCAAATTAAAAACAGGGAATCAAGTTCACTGGAAAATATAAAAGAAAAACTCTAAATTAACATAATTCTTTTAGATTTTCTCATAGCCATGACATTTTTGTCACTAGACTGCTATTTGGAGTGTTTTTATTTAGTTTAAAAGGATCCATGATTAGTTGAACATGTTGGGCTAAATATGTTGTATTTTTCCTATTAACAAAAAATTGCTGTTTGTGATTTGTAAAAACTCATAATTACTTCAAAAACATATCTTTTGTTATATTTTTCACCCATGGAGGCAGCCATTTTTTCACCTGCGCAATGCATGCTGGGTTGATGACACAGTTAGGTCCAGTCTGTACTGGAATCTACAGAGTAAACACAGGAAGGCTAACATCACCCGAGTTGTTTTTATGATATTGCGTTTGTAATTTTGGATAATGCCACACACTGCGTCGCTGTTGGCTGTAATTTCGAATCAGAAAAAGGTAGAAATAGTGAGGTGAGTGTGCACAGCTTCCCTCATGAAAACAAAGAGCACAATGGGAAAAGCCGTCAGAAGAATGAAACGTCTGAAGGACCCACATTTGTGCTTTCAGCACTTCTGTCCAGAAGACTCTGGGAAAGATAGAATCGAATGCCGGGGCCACCATTTTTAACCATAAAGTGCCTAAACCCCACTGCCAGCTAGCGAGCGAAAGATGCTGGGAAAAGAAACAGAGACGGGCAACGCTGGAAGCTCTAGCTATTCCCACTGCAGCTGGTACCGAATGTAAAATCACTGATCTGACACCAGACCAAAGACCAGACCCGGTACAGGTGCTACCGGACCTGAACCTAGACACAGAGCACGTCATCTACTCACTGGATCACACAGTCCGACCAGCGGTACGTGTTCATCCATCGTTTCTTTTACAAAGATGAAGTTTGCTTCTCATTTTGGAAATGGCTAAAGGGCGATTCCAGCTAATTTTTCACTACCTTAAGTGTCTTTAATCAGTTCTAGTTTAAGTGACCAAAATGATCATGTATTAAAAAAGAAGAAAACATTTCAAATGATTCATAATGCCTTTTGTTGCAGTGAGAGAGGAGCTGCTCATACAACAGAGCAGAATTAGAGATGTTCAAATCTCTAGAATAATAAAAGCTGTTCAATGTTTACGAATTTGAAGTTTTGTATTTTTTGTTTTTAACTGAGACTTGTTTTATTGTGGAGACCCCTAACCCACACACAAACACACATTTGCCTATTTTTACTTTTAATTCTGCTCAAATTATTTAAAAAAGACTGATGATGCCCTCTGGATGGAGGGTGAAATGTTTCTATAAAAAAGAAACTGTCCAGATGACCCGACTGAGAATTAGTGGATTTGGTACCTGGATTATTGAGCATGAACTTTCTTGCTTATTCAAAAAGTGTTGAAATCGCTCTTTATTGAAGTTTCACAAAGGTTTGACAAATCACAGAGTAGGTTTTCATTATTCTGCTATTAGTGTAGAATAATCTAGTCCAGGTTTTTAGTGTCTTAGCATTTTGGTCTTTAAACTGGAGCAGACTGGGGATGCTCAGTCTGGGGAAGGGTTGGGTGGAATCGCCTTTTGGTCATTTCCCGAATCGGAAGTTGCAATCGGAAGCCAACTTCAGCTTCATGTTTAATTTATTATTATTGTTATATTATTATTTCACAATTTTAAGATATTAATTTTGTATGTATGTTAATAATACAACAACCTTTATTACAGCTGTCGTCAACTACAAATGCTGAAACACAAACTGTTGTCAGCACATCAGATGCAGCAGTGGGCAGAAGATGTATTGTATCCAATAAAAATGGACCACATTTATGCAGACAGGCCACACAAACAGCTTCTTTGGCCAAATCTTTCCTCTTCATCCGGTTGGTCCTCCTCATCTTCATTACCCCCCGTGAGTTCTACAACGCACTCCGGTTCAAATTGAAAAGGAGTAATGTTACTCACAGCTGTTTTGGCTGGAGGGAGCTAGCATACATCATTTACCCAGAATGCATTGCAGCATTCCGATGGTGGGGGAGGATGCCGGTCAGACCTGGCAGACCCAAACGTATTGTGAGGGTCTGCTGGGAACGTCTGGCAGAGTCTCCCGTAAGACGGAGCTTTAACTCCCACCTCCGGGAGAGCTTTGAACACGTTCCGAGGGAGGCGGGGGACATTGAGCCCGAGTGGGCCATGTTCCGCGCCTCTATTGTCGAGGCAGCTTATCAGAGTTGTGGCCGCAAGGTTGTTGGTGCCTGTCGTGGTGGCAACCCTAGAACCCGGTGGTGGACACCGGCGGTGAGGGATGCTGTCAGGCTGAAAAAGGAGTCCTATTGGGCCTTTTTGGCCTGTGGGACCCCGGAAGCAGCAGATAGATACCGGCAGTCCAAGCGGCATGCGGCTCGGGTGGTTGCTGAGGCAAAAACTCGGGCGTGGGAGGAGTTCGGAGAGGCCATGGAGAATGACTTCCGTACGGCTTCGAGGCGATTCTGGTCCACCATCCGACGTCTCAGGGGGGGAAAGCGGTACGCGACCAACACCATTTATGGTGGGGATGGCGTGCTGTTGACCTCAACTCGGGATGTTGTGAGTCGGTGGGCGGAGTACTTCGAAGACCTCCTCAATCCTACTGGCACGTCTTCCACTGAGGAAGTGGAGCCTGGGGACTTTGGGTCGGGCTCTCCAATCTCTGGTGCTGAGGTCGCCGAGGTGGTTAAAAAGCTCCGCGGTGGCAAGGCTCCTGGGGTGGATGAGATTCGTCCTGAGTTCCTTAGGGCTCTGGATGTTGTGGGGTTGTGTTGGCTTACGCGACTCTGCAATATCGCGTGGACATCGGGGGCAGTTCCCTTGGATTGGCAGACTGGGGTGGTGGTTCCCCTATTCAAAAAGGGGGACCGTAGGGTGTGTTCCAACTATAGAGGGATCACACTCTTAAGCCTCCCTGGTAAGGTCTATTCAGGGGTTCTGGAGAGGAGGGTCCGTCGGATAGTCGAACCTCGGATTCAGGAGGAGCAGTGTGGTTTTCGTCCTGGTCGTGGAACACTAGACCAGCTCTACACCCTCAACAGGGTCCTGGAGGGTGCGTGGGAGTTTGCCCAACCAGTTTACATGTGCTTTGTGGACTTGGAAAAGGCATTCGACCGCGTCCCTCGGGGGCTTCTGTGGGGGGTACTCCGGGAGTATGGGGTACCGGGCCCTTTGATACGGGCTGTTGGGTCCCTGTACGACCGGTGTCAGAGCTTGGTCCGCATCGCTGGCAGTAAGTCAGGCTCGTTCCCTGTGAGAGTTGGACTCCGCCAAGGTTGCCCTTTGTCACCGATTCTGTTCATAACTTTTATGGACAGAATTTCTAGGCGCAGCCAAGGTGTTGAGAGGATCCGTTTTGGTGGCCTTAGAATCGCTTCTCTGTTTTTTGCAGATGATGTGGTCCTATTGGCTTCATCAGTTCGTGATCTACAGCTTTCGCTGGAGCGGTTTGCAGCTGAATGTGATGCAGCCGGGATGAGGATCAGTTCCTCCAAATCCGAGGCCATGGTCTTGAGCCGGAAAAGGGTAGCATGCCCTCTCCGGGTCGGGGAGGAGGTCCTGCCCCAAGTGGAGGAGTTTAAGTATCTCGGGATCTTGTTCACGAATGAGGGAAAACTGGAGCGTGAGATCGATAGGCGGATAGGTGCAGCGTCCGCAGTGAAGCGGGCGCTGTACCGGTCTGTCGTGGTGAAGAGAGAGCTGAGTCAAAAGGCAAAGCTCTCAATTTACCGATCGATCTACGTTCCCACCCTCATCTATGGTCATGAGCTCTGGGTTATGACCGAAAGAACGAGATCTCGGATACAAGCGGCTGAAATGAGTTTTCTCCGCAGGGTGTCTGGACTCTCCCTTAGAGATAGGGTGAGAAGCTCAGTCATCCGGGAGGGACTCGGAGTAGAGCCGCTGCTTCTCCACATCGAGAGGAGCCAGTTGAGGTGGCTCGGGCATCTGGTTAGGATGCCTCCTGGACGCCTCCCTGGTGAGGTGTTCCGGGCATGTCCCACCGGGAGGAGACCCAGAGGAAGACCCAGGACACGCTGGAGGGACTATGTTTCTCGGCTGGCCTGGGAACGCCTTGGGATTCCCCCAGAGGAGCTGCTCCAAGTGGCTGGGGAGAGGGAAGTCTGGGCCTCCCTACTTAGGCTACTACCCCCGCGACCCGACCCCGGATAAGCGGACGAAAATGGATGGATGGATGGATGGCATTGCAGCGTAAACAACATGGCGACGTCCGTGTGACAATATTTTATTTAAATTTATAAAAATTAAACAGCCTACAATATTTTTTACTATATTGTTTTTACATTAAAAATAAATATTTCTCAAATAAAGTCTACTTTTACAACTAATTGTGGATCAAAACAAATTAAAAAAATTAATAAAGCAGACCCCTTCATCAGTCTGTGATGGCTCAAACATAGATATAAATAATTTTAAAAGGCCAGAGATGACATAAAGTCCATCCAGCAGGTTCTTGTTCTGCCCCGAGGACGTGTTCCAGGTGCTCATGAGCCAAAAATGACTTTTTGCAAGTTCTTTGAGTATCTGTTAGCAGATTTTCTGAATTCTTGTGGAGTATGAATCCAGCCTTACTTCTCTACTCATCATGTATTTGAGCCATCCGTTAACTGGACCCACGCTCTACACTGCCCAGGTTCTTCTCTGGTCTAACAGCATCTCAACATTAGTTCTTCTTGCAATTTCTAGGCCTGAAAATGAAATAAAATTAAAATAGTGGTCATGCACCACGCCCCACAGTTTGAGAACCACTGACGTAAAGTGTTTAAGCATGTGACTCGTATTTGCATGTTCCTTCCATCTGAATGTGCGTGGTTTTGTGTGTCATAACTACTTCATATTTCAAAATGTACTTCTGTGAATTTTCTTGGCAGTCCGATTTGTGCATGTGACTGCATGCATGTTCCACTTATAATATCTGGTCCACATCACGTTTGTGTGTGTTGTTAGGAGGACATGCCATTCACGAGGCTCCTCAGCTGTTTGACTACAGTCTCTATCAGCTTCTGCTTGTCTCTGTCATTCTTCCTGAACTGGGAGAAGATGTTGTTCTTCTTGCTGGTGTCCTTCATCCTGGGAACACAGAAAGAGTCAAACGTTTAGATTAATCATGGGAAGCTTTGTAAACTTTTTCCAACCGTGACATAAAGTTAGCAGCTTCCTCTGAATGTGTGAACATTGCTATCATCCATCCATAAAGAGGAGTAATGTTGTGATGCTTCATTCTCCCTCAAACAGCCCTGCACCATTTAGGGTGAAAACATGTGTAAGGTTGCAGGTGTCCAAGTGGACAAAACTGCAGTGCTGTGGTTTACATTAGGTATTTTTTCATCTCTGAAATAAGAGGGGCAGTAAAAAGAGATTTGTGCTTCAGTCCATCAGGTGAAAGGGATCAATTGATGAAAAGTTGTTGCCTTATAATTTTGCCTTTATGTACAGTACATGAATACAGATCATCACTTCACCAAGAAAGATAAAGCAGCTAAGAGAAAATCAGTTATTATACATTAAAGAAGAATTTCACTTGTTTTGGAGTCTTTTTAATCAACCTTATTGTTTATTTGTTTAAACATATTTAAATGCTTTTGCAGCTGCTGGTTAACCCACTTTACAGGATGCTAGTTAGACTGCTGCATAATAAAGACTTCATCACAAAGCAAAGTTCAGCAAACCCCACAACTCAAAAAGGAAGAGGGAGGGAGGGCGGGAAGGAAGGAAGAAAGGAAAGGAAAGAAGGAAATAAGAAAGGAAGGAAGGAAATAAGTAAATAAGGAAGTAGGGAAGGAAAAAGTAAAGAAGGAAATAAGGAAGGAAGGAAGGAAGGAAAGGAAATAAG
>JBBPBX010026797.1:0-29200 GCA_038048925.1 Garcialebias charrua | reverse complement strand
TTCGCTGTGGATGAAGACATTTCTAGAAATGGCACTGTGTTTATCAGGATATTTTTCAAATCAACATTACAGTATTTTCTTTCATTCATTTCCATTTAAAGCTGAGGCGGAGGCGGGCTCTGTGTTTACATCAACAACGCATGGTGTCGTGATGCTGCTGTGGTCTACAAACACTGCTCACATTTAGTGGAGTTCATGACTATTAAATGCAGACCGTTCTTTTTACCGAGGGAGTTTACAGCTGTTTTGATTGTTGCTGTATATATCCCTCCAAGCTCCAACAGCAAAGATAGAGGTGAGGCACTAAATGAACTATATCTGCACATCAGTGAGCAACAAACAGCCCACCCTGATGCTTTTCTCATCACGGCTGGTGATTTCAACCAAGCAGATTTAAAGAGTGTTCTTCCAAAAACATACAGAAACATAAACTTTGCAACAAGAGGAAACAACACCCTGGACCAGGTTTACACCACCATGAAAAATTCCTACAGAGCCATCCCCCTCCCCCACATTGGTGCTTCTGACCATATCTGTGTTATGCTAAAGCCAGCATACAGGCCACTGGTGAAAGTCACAAAACCAGTCCGCAAGCAGATACGAGTGTGGCCAGAGGGGTCTTCAGAGGCACTCCAGGACTGTTTTGACACCACAGATTGGAGTATGTTCAAAGAAGCTGCTACCACAAACAACACCACATGTCTCCAGGAGTACTCAGACACTGTATGTTCATACATCACCAAGTGCATTGATGATGTAACCAACCTTAAAACCATCACTGTTCGGGCTAACCAGAAGCCATGGCTGACAGCTGAGGTTCACAGACTCATGAAAGCCAGGAATGCTGCCTTCAAAGCGGGAGATCAGGTGGGCCTGAGGGCAGCCAGAAACAACCTGGACCGGGGCATCAGAAAGGCAAAGAGGCAGTATTCTGGGAAAATAGCTCACCGTTTCAAGGACAGCAGGGATACACGCAGTCTGTGGCAGGGAATACAGACCATCACAAACTACAAACCACCCCCCCAGACCTGTGACAGCTCAGCCTCTGCGCTGAATGAACTGAATGAGTTCTTTGCTCGGTTCGAGGCAAGTAACAGCACACCAGCACATAAACTCCCCCCCTCTCCTGATGGCCAGGTGCTGACGCTGTCCTCAGACAGCGTAAGGCGATCATTCATCAAGATTAACGCCCGGAAGGCCTCTGGTCCTGACAACATACCTGGTCGTGTGCTGAAGGACTGTGCAGGGGAACTCGCAGCGGTCTTCACGGACATCTTTAACATCTCACTGAGCCAGGCCATCGTCCCCACCTGTTTCAAAGCCACCACCATCATCCCTGTCCCAAAGAAGGCAACGCCCGCATGCCTCAATGACTATCGCCCAGTAGCACTCACCCCCATCCTGATGAAGTGCTTTGAACGGCTAGTCATGAAAAGCATCACATCTGTCCTCCCTGACTCCCTGGATCCCTTCCAATTTGCATACCGACCTAATCGCTCAACCGACGATGCCATCTCCTCTGCCCTTCACACAGCTCTCACACATCTGGACACGAAGGACTCCTATGTTAGAATGTTGTTCATCGACTTCAGCTCGGCATTTAACACCATCATCCCCCAACAGCTCATCCTTAAACTGGACAGTCTGGGGCTGAACACCTCAATGTGTAACTGGCTGCTAGACTTCCTGACCGGGAGACCACAGACAGTGCGGGTCGGGAGTAACACATCTAGCACCATCACATTGAACACAGGGGCCCCACAAGGATGTGTGCTGAGCCCCCTTCTATTCACCCTGCTAACACACGACTGCACACCATCGTACAGCTCCAACCACTTCATCAAGTTTGCGGACGACACAACAGTGGTGGGTCTCATCAGCAACAACGATGAGACGGACTACAGGAACGAGGTGAGCCGCCTGGCCTTGTGGTGCGGACACAACAATCTCACTCTCAACGTGGAGAAGACAAAGGAGATTGTTGTGGACTTCAGGAAGAAGGATGCCCAACATGCCCCTCTGACCATCAACAGCACCGCAGTGGAGAGAGTAGACAGCACCAAGTTCCTGGGAGTGCACGTCTCAAAGGACCTGTCCTGGAGCAGGAACACTGCAGCACTGGCAAAGAAGGCTCACCAGCGTCTCTACTTTCTCCGCAAGCTGAAAAGGGCTGGAGCTTCAACCCCCATCATGAGCACCTTCTACAGAGGTGCCATAGAAAGTGTCCTGACCAGCTGCATCACTGTGTGGTTTGGTGCATGTACTGCATCCTGCCGCAAGAGCCTCCAGCGCATTGTGAGAGCAGCTGAGAAGATCGTGGGCACCTCCTTGCCCTCACTGCAGGACTTACACAGCAAACGCCTCACTCGGAAAGCCCACTGCATGGCAGGTGATCCCACACACCCACTACACAGCTGCTTCAGACTGCTGCCATCAGGGAGGAGACTGAGGAGTCTCCAGGCTCGAACCAGCAGACTGAGAGACAGCTCTGTTCATCAGGCAGTCAGAATGCTAAACACTCTGCCTGCTCTGCCCCCCCTCCCATTTGAACTGCCTTAACACTAAAACTTTCTCACACATTACCACTCAACACAAAGTTTTTAACACTGGACTCTGTGTCATCAAACGGGTTATTCACTAAACTCTCGGTCATGTGCTCATACAGTTTGCACTACTTCTCATACTTGCACTAATGTTTGTATTACATCACTGCCTATAATCATAATACTGTTTACATTCTCTGTTTACATTTATTAATACTGTTTACTTTTATTACTACTGCTTACATGTAATTACTACTGTTTACATTTACACTACTCTAATATCTACACCACTGCTGGTACATATACAGTGTGCTCTGAACGGTCTTATTTAGGGATGCCCAATGTGCCTTACTGCATATGCCACTTTTTGCCTCTATAACAACATCAACTACTACCTCATACATATACTGTGTACATTAACTCATACGCTGCTTTGCCACTTTGCAAATGTCAATGCTAGAAACCTTTAGTTTATTTTAGTTATACTTTTTATACTCTTTTTTTATACTAGTATGCAAAAACTCAGGACAGTATTATGTTCATTAAATGTTTAATGTTTTAGTTTTAGAGTTGGTGTAAATTTTCATACTCTTATACCACTATGCAAAAAACTCAGGACAGTGTTAGTTTTACTATTTTATGCTTATGTCTATTATTATATGTTTCAGTGTTTCAATGTTTAGATGTTTACTGTTGCACCGAGGGACTGAGAGAAACGCAATTTCGGTCCTGTGTATGTCCTGTACAGTACATATTGCAGATCTGACAATAAAGTTGACTTTGACTTTGACTTTGACTAAAAGTCAAGACTAAATTTTTTTTCATTAATTCTAAATTCAGCAGGAAGCCAATGACGAGAAGATTAAGCCGGTGTGATGTTTGAACTTCTATTAGTTCCTGTTAAAAGCCTTGCAGCAGCGTTCTGGACCCACTGGAGACGGCAGATTTGTTAAAACAAGTAAAAAGAGAATTGCAATAATCTAAACGGGAAGAGATAAAAACATGAATAATCATCTCTAGGTCAATTTGGATAACATTGCCCTCAATTCAGAAATATTTCTATGATAAAAGCATTTTTTTTACCAGAAGCTTTGAATGTTTTTCCAACGGCATTGACTGGTCAAACTGAACACCAAGGTTTCTGAGGCTCGGCTGAGAAGATGAGCCCAGAGAACCGAGGTGTCGCTTGATCCAAGGAACTTTCTGTTCAGGAGCAATGATCAGGGTTTCAGGCTTCCTAGAATTTAACTGAAGGCAGTTGTTAGCTGCCTTAATATGGGAAACACAGTTTACTAATTCAGCTAACATGTAATTCTGAGTCATATAACGAACAGTACAGTTGAATGTCATCAGCATAGAAATGGTAAGACACATTCCTGAACTGATAATCTTTCCAAGGGGGCTGATGTATAGAAGGAACAGAATAGGACCTAAGACTGAACCCTGAGGAACACCATACAATAACGGAGTGGTCTTAGATAAAGAGCAGCTGGTCTCTTGCAAATCCACAGTGGGACCTCTACCAAACTCCTTCAGTTGCTGGTAATTCTAATGCGTCCATAAGTCATCCTCGCTGTCTAGTGACCTATTCCTCTGCATTTTAACTATCAGGAGATCCAGCAACTGCCTGAAAACGTGATTGTTTGTCTCAAGCTCCTTGAAGACTAAATTATTCCTTTACCTGCCACTAGTCTGTATGTGTGAATCTGACCATTCCTTTTGGAATCATCTTCAACATACGGTGCCGTGAAAAAATATTCACATCCCTTGAACATTTCCACATTTTGAAAAGTTAACACCCACGGACAAAGTATTTTTGGGGGAGTTTATGTTAGACCGACTCAAAACTTTTACCTTCTCAACAACTTTATCCCTATCTGTCTGATGTGTTCCTTGGTCTTCATGGTGATGTTTAATCGCTGTTCTGGAACAACCCTTTGAGACCTTCCCAGAACAGCTGTATTTACTCAGAAATGTAATTGCACACAGATTATTCAAAAACTGATTATTTCCCTTCCCCTGTACAATTGTGAGCTACTTTGTGGTGGTCTGTCACATCAAATCTTAATAAAAGTTTATGATTGTAACGTGGCAAAACGTAGATAGGTTCGAGAAGTGAATACTTTTTCAAGGCACTGTACACCTCTGCAACATGCTTCCATAGGCTTTACATTGTCTAACTTTTTGTGAGTCTTTCTGTCTTTCTTCTTACCCATGGTGTACACAAACACCTAATATCCCCAGATCGCCCGTCTTCGTTCCCTCTAATGAAGCCTGGATGTGTGCCGTCTCTTGAACAAGAGTGACTGTCCTTGTGTGAGCGCCACAGAAAGACAGAGAGTTGACTGAGACCTCTTCCCGTCAGACGCACTGACTGTGTGATGGATTATCTGTCAGGCAATCTGAGAGGACACCCAGGCTCACAGGATCGACTGCCGCCTCCATGAAAGACACACACACACCGTTCCTCCATCTTTCCCTGTCTCTATTCACCAGAGAGGAACACTGGGGGTAAAAGTGCCTCAAACTGGAACTCTTGAACAACTTGTGCTTTCTTTCTCAAAGTCGAGCAGACTTCATCTGGACCCTCCGGTCATTTTTGCTCCACATCTTTGTTTTCCAAACAGTTGTAAGTGACCCAGATTAACAGGATAAAACTTGGCGCTGAAATTTATTTGCAAGGTGTTAATTTTTAGCATTCTTATCACCGACTATCATTTCAATACAAAAATCATGGCTCCGAGCTGCACCGTGCCTACCAGCCAAGCCCCGTAAAAATGGACTGAAGGGTTCAATAATTGCCTTATTTCATGCTCTTTCCTGCGTGTGTCAGAAATATCCCCGCTGATGGATTGGACGGTGGAATTTAAGGCTTGTTAAAGTGGGCTTCTCGGGGCACTGATATTGTTTAATTCAGTGTCAAGCTGGAGGTCAGAACAAAATGTGCACACTGATTTACTGAGCAAAATTAGTGCCGCTCCTTCATATAAATATAGATGAGGGTGGCGGTGGAGGGGAAAGCTTTGGAGGTCAGCCTAAAGACGTCTGTCATGTAGCCCACTGCTTTTAATACGAGCAGATATGGGAGAAGGTGGCCCTAAATGACTTGTTTGCATGGACGGCTCCTTTAATTGTGAGTTTCTCTCTCTTTTCGTGGCTCACTTTATTTGTTTATTTTGCGTTCGCGTAACCCAGCACCTCTTTATGTGGGTCTGAATTCATGTTGGACCTGTGATTGCCACTTTACGAAGCTGCTCTCTGTGTTTTGGCGTGTTGTGGGGAAACTGGTGTTTTGAAAAGCACCGTTTCAGACAACAGGGTCAAGGCTGTCTCTAAAGAAGTATTGGATGTTTATTGAGTAATTTGGAAGCAACAACTATGAACATATTAGTTCATAAAAAAGCAATAGTGGTATGAATTGCCTCGGGCTATTGTACTTCATCTTTCAGGGACAAGATGTTTGCTCAATATTTACAATTTTCCACTCGGGAATCTGTTGACAGGGCAGTTGACAGATAACGACTGCGACCTGGTGTGTGTATGGGTGTGTGTGAGTCCGAATATTTATGCGTGTGCTAACACGTGCAAACATATTCTTCCCCAGAGGGTCATGTCATTCAAACATTGTTTTCTCTACTTGTTCATAGCAAAACTAATTAGAACAAAAAGTTTTGAATTCATCTCTGTTGATATTTGCTTTTCCAGACATAATTCTTTAGATGATTGATGCAATTTTATTGCACAAATGGGCAACAAAAGTTGTGCATGCGTGTTCATTTGTCTGTTTTGCTGGGAAAATATCTAATGAACTTCTGGATGGATTAAATGAAAATCTCTTAAAACTAATTTTGGGGGTCAGTCTAATTCCAGATGGTTCCCACAGCCAGGCTAACTGTTATGACTCGAGGAACCCAGAGTAGTACGAGACCCGGAACGAGGCAGACACAGGTCATAATCAGAATAAGCTTCATTATCATTGCACTGAGGTACAGCGAAAATATGTATGCACAGTCACCCGAAAGATGGACGGAGTGTACGAAGCTGCAGCTAATTTTATCAGCACAGCCTTTCTTGTTCTTTTTCAGAATAATAATCTTAGATATGAAAAGGGGGAAGAACCATGAGGGTAGTGGTATTACAAAAAAGATCTTTCACATCTTGTCTATCAGGACACGATTTGAGGCATCAAAAAAACTCTACCAGCAAGCACAATTAAAAATCAAAAAAGGCGTTCAATACAGAACAACTGCACAATTAAAAACAGATTACATATGCATTTGAGGTCGAGGTGTTGAGATTTGTCCATGAGCCTTTTTTCAGATCGGCCACAATTCTGATGATGTTGTCCAGCCAGCAGTTCTGATAAGCTTGCACAGAAAGTTCTCGGGGGGGGGTGTCAATAGATGAAGTTTATTATCCTTGGTTACTCGTGACCCAGGAAAAATTTGATAGTCAGCCCATTTCCAAGGCCGGCAGGGAGTCAGATTCATATAAGCTTGATTGTTGACTTTCTTCAGGAAGACAGATTTTTTTCTCCAGCCTTGAGTCCATCTGGACGTTCTGTTTACAAAATGGCCTAATTGTGGGAATCCATTCCACTGATCCATGCTATGAGTCTCCCCCAAGGTCGAGCCCACCACGCTGACGAGTCCCAGAAGCCGCAGGTGTCCTGCAATTCTCATAAACCGCCTCCATCTTACGGTTTAGCTCGTAAATCAGCTGATTTTGCGAGGTCACGGCACGGATCAAACCTTCACACAGGCTCAGAAGCTTTGTCATGGCCGAAACTGCTGCTGTTGCCTTCTTCAATTTCCGATAGAACAACGCCCCTCCAATGCCAAAAGTAGAGTCCCTGCTATCATAAATCCAATTATGTAAACGTCTTCAACATCCTCCTGAGACAGGACTGTTACATCCCCTAGGCATATAATTTATTTTAGTCAGGATACAATGGCCCTCATTCACGAAAATGTTCGTATTTTTATCCTAAATTTCTCCTACTTTTGTTCGTACGAAGCGTTCGTACGAACATGCCACGTCAGATTCAACAAAGTCTTCTATCCTGAGGAAACGTGTGTAAATGGGTTGCGTAAATTTAATGAATCCCACCTGTTCTATCCACCTGCGCGTGCACACGGAGAGGTCATTTACATAATTCCCACCCCTCAAAACACCATATCTTCTTCCGGCTCTCGACAAAGCAAGTCGCATATCTTTTTGCTCCTTCCCTCCCTAAGTTTTTCCTCCTCCCTGCTTGCTTTTTTTGTCTCGTCTGACTCTTCAGTGCTCACTCGAACCAATTTGCGATGGATTTAATAAATTGGGCTGTTTCTTCAATAGATAAGATTTTTTCCACGAAGCGGACCGTGCCAGGAGAAGCGGTCTGCCCCTCTGACACACACGCGGTTGGATACATGATGGACTCATGGGGACAGTGGCAGCCTATGTGTATGACCGTGTTGACTGTCGAAGACGTGGAAGATTTGTGGATTATTGGCCTATTGGTAGCAGCTGCTCTGTTTTTTGGCGTCGGCGGAGCTGTCTGTTACCTGAAGCTGAGGAGAGCTTCGGCGGCTATCAGCGCGCTGGCGAAACTCCCTGATCAGCAAGATTCTCTGATCCGAGCCGTGAGCTCCTCATCCCAGCTGTTGTATGAGCTCAATCGCACGTTGGGAGCGGCGGACTGCCGCGGACCTGCTGGGCGCTTTGGAACTCGTTTGCAGCCGCCCGGGCTCCATCAGGGCACGGATGGGGGTTCATAGAATCGGAACCTCATATGATTTGGAATTTTGGCCCTGAAACAGCGTCTGGACTTGGAAGGCTGCAGTGAAAAAGAACATTGTGGTCTGAATTGGAACAAACAAAGAGACTATCTAATCTGGTTTCTGCACATGTCCTTGAAAAGAGGCCTGTTTGGAAACTTTTCTCCTGGAGCGTAGAGCTGGAGTGTCACTGCTGACCTCACCCGCCCTCCCCCCCCCAGAGATCTCTGTGTGTGCCTCGGATAACGCCCAGCTGCACAACTGCTGAACTGTGTTCTCTGAAGTTACTCGCAGACTCTATATCTCCTTGCATGTCGTCAAAACTGCAACAATGTCTCGTGTGGTTGTGCTTCTGCTGATAGAGTTTTTGGGACTTTATCATGGAGTGTCTTCAGGCAATCTTTGATAAATTCTTTTTTTGAATATCACAAATGATACCTATTGTGTTTTTCCTTTTTCCATATCTGTTTTGCTCTCATTCAGGATGGATGAGAGATGGCCGCGCTGACGAACATACATATGTTTTGAATATATATGTTTTGAATTGCTGCAGCTTAACATTCTCTACCCCTCCTCTGGATGACTGTGTTTACATGATCACGTTGTATTGGTTTACTGGTGCAATGTTAATAAAAAATCTCTTATCTCTCTCTTATCTTATCTTATAAGGCCACGTTTCCTGCCTTCTGACAGCAGGAAGTGTCCATTCATTCAAACTCAAGAAGTAAAAGGAGGAACTTCACGCGTTCGGAGATCTGCTCTCAGTCGCGCTGTGGCTACCCCCCCCCCCACCCCCGCAAGTGTCGGATGGTCAAATATCTTTAATTTTAGTGTACTGTGTTACATTATAGTTTCACTTATTCAGAAGAGCCGTGGCGCACCGCTACCCCCCACCCCCCGCAAGTGTCGGATGTGTTTTTGAACAGAAGCATTTTAAAATGTCTCGAAACTACAGTTAACTTCATATTAATATTGTAGTGCATATGTTTTGTCTCCCGTGGGTCGTACAGTATCAGAAATCAAGAATAAATGGTTTGATCTGAAAATGGCTTCAAACAAACGTCTCGCCGCAGCACGGACAGGAGGTGGTCAAGGAATAGTCTGAGATGGTGGACAATAAATGCCACGCTGCAAGACGCGTGCCAACATGTTTTGCAGCACAAATGGGTCATGCGCGCACCTCCTGGTCAGGGCGCAACCACATTCTGCAGGTTATATTTCGAATCAGATATAATAATCTATTGCTCCGATGGTGTTTGGCACAAGATCAGTCTTAATTCGTACTTGTTCTGCGGCGGTGTATGGGGATTTTATGTACCTGGGTGTTAATATGAGGAGCGGCTTTGATGACCAAGGGGAGCGCACGACTCACTGAAGCCTGCGCGACACACCAGACAAATTAAACTTAAAATTATAATTCTAATTCAAACAGAATAACCTATTGTCAAGAATAATTATGGTGCGTGATTTTTTTAAACCCAAAATATTTTCTAAATAACGAAATATGAAGTTATTAGTTAGGGAAATCCATCTGGATAACAGCGGACCGACTGCTCCTAAAATATACGACAGGTCCGGACCACTCGTAAATTTTGTTCGTATCTGAAAAAAATCCTAGGATACGAAAACATTGTTGAATGCCACAAATGATCCTAAATCACTCGTACGCACAGTTTAAGAACAAATCTGTGCGTACGAACGGTTCGTGAATGAGGGCCAATATTGTTTAGAGGTTTTGAGCAGAGGCATGAGCTGTTTAGAGGCTGTAGGAGCCTAATTGACTGCAGCTGGTGCTCATTAACCTGCTGCAGGTGGAGGTAGTTGCTCCCTCTCTCTATTAGGTCCAAGCCACACAGCAGAGAGAGCTGAAGCAAGCAGAGGAGATCCAAGCAGGGGAGAAGCAAGCAGAGGAGATCCATGCTGCACGAGGAGCTGAGGTCCCAGCATCCCCAGAACCAGATGCAGATGAAGGAGCAGCTGATCCAAGCACCTGAAGCAGTCTGGGAAGGAGCAGTCTGAAGGAGCATCAGGCCTGATGAAGAAACAGCAGACCTGATGCAGGAGAAGCTGAACAGAGGTCTACAGCAGCAGCAGTGAGTGAGATGAAGCCGACGCTGAGAGATGAAGCCGACGCTGAGAGATGAAGCCGACGTTGAGAGATGAAGCCGACATTGAGAGATGAAGCCGATGTTGAGAGATGAAGCCGATGTTGAGAGATGAAGCCGATGTTGAGAGATGAAGCCGTGAGACCTGCTGTCGTGTTGTGAGAAGAGGAAGCTGATGACCTGCTGTCGTGTTGTGAGAAGAGGAAGCTGATGACCTGCTGTCGTGTTGTGGGAGACTGGAGTGAGACATGCTGTCGTGAGAACCTGGGTGCTGAGGACCGGAGCTGTGAGTGACCGGCTGGACTTAAAGTTTTTTTTCTTATTAATCCTCCAGAAGCTGGATTGGAGAGGTCCAACATTTTCTTTAGAACTTCTTTCTTTTTGAAGACACAGAGATCCTAAAATAAACTCTTTATTTTTACCATCTTCTCTGTGTCTCGTGTCCCTGTATGGTACGTGTCTATGGGCTGTAACAAGGACTGAGAGACACATCACCTGCCACACTCCCCACGAGTCCATGACGTAGCCCGCAGTGTGCGTCTGAGCTGGACACACTGGTTCCCCCGGACCTTGTTGTTTTGTTGAAAAAATCTTGTCAATAGAGTTGATCATCCATGATACCAGATCCATAATCTTAGGTGAGTATAAAAGTAACAGTGTTTATTATTTACAGTGGGATCAAACAGTTGTTTGTCTGTAGCTCCTGGAAGAGGAGGAAGATGGCTAGAGGTTGGCAGGAGAACAGGCAATATTAAAGTGATGATGTTTTTCTCTCTTACAGATTTGAGGATGTTGTTGGGTCCAACTCCAAATCCTTGGGAGAGCTCCAGAGAAGGACAAGGCCAGGGATCCAGCAGAACATGGAAGGCTGGCAACTGGTGGTGGGCAAGGCACGAGGAGAACCAGGACAAAGCTCAAAGAGAACCAGGATCAAGGCAAGGCATGAGGAGAACCAAGGCAGGACCAGGGGAACCAGGACTGAGGAAGCAGGAACACTGGAGACAAGAAGAAACTGGCAAGTAACTTATTTCATATGAAACTACAGGCCAGAAGCACAAATACCATATGATGGTGTAGTGGGCATGACCGTGTCCACTTTGCTACACCTGTGTATTTTTGAACTGTTCCAGAGATTACCTTTACTGACCTCTCAGTAAAGCAAGACATTTACTACAAATTATTCCATTAGTTGTAATCTGAGAACATAGTCACCAAAAGAGACTATTTCTATCTTTGATTTTATTCTGATGTGATCAAAAGAATAACTTTTGTCATTTTCATGATATGTGCTTTTAAGCTGTGTTATTCTGTAAGAGTTAAACTGTGTTCACTGCTGTGTTAAAGTTGAAGTCTCGGGTCAGAGAGACCCGGCCGTTTTGTTTAGAAAGGCAGAAGACAGTTAATCTGTTGTTTTATGAGAAGGGCTCCAGCACGATCGGTCTTTCCTAAACAATTTCACTCTGCTCTGAATTTCAACTTGAATCTTGATAACAACAAGTGAACTCTTCGCTGGTCCACGGACCAATGAAAAAGACACAAGTCTCAATCCTCTCATGATCTTCTTTTAAGTTCTAAGCTGTTGCTGGAACTGAAGAGTCTGCTGGGAACCTCAAGATGTGAGGTCGTCCCAAAGTAGCTGGATGAACTCAGTCACACGCTAAGGACACGTCATCCAGTTAAGGATTAATAACATGCTGTTATGAGTCCACTTCGAACGAGCGTAAGCTCAAAACTTTGTTTATTCCTTCCTGGAATAAGTTTATCTTGAAGTCAGAGGCCAGGAGCTGACACATTTTCTGATGATCCAAGCGGAACCCAGGAGACGTTGAAAGTAAACTAGAACCAGCTCGGACGTGCTGGGCCTGAAGGACTCTGTGCATCTGAAAGGCTGGTGTCATTTCTTTATCAGACTCGTCGTCGAAGGTAAAGAGCTGTTTACAAACGTACCTGGATTTTAGCAGAAGTCGGATGGGAAGTGTCACTTTTGGTAACATGCTCAAGACAATTTCCTGTAAACCATCTCTCTATCTTTCCTCCTATCTCCTTTCCCTCAATTCTAAGCTGGAAACTAATTAAGTTAAAGAGCCCTCAGACTAAATATGTTTAACATCCAGTATTGAAGTCTGTTGTTACAATTTAAATGTGCTGACGTGTTAAATTGAAAGAAAGTGAAATCATGTCAATCAAGTGTAATGGTGTTAATTTAGTTGATTTATTTTAAATAAATGATAGTGTCTTTGACATATCAAACTAAGTTAACGTCTCTGTCACTTAATGGCTTTATTTATTTATCCATCATAAAGATCACAGAAATATTGGGTAAACTGAAAAAGAAAGAATCCGTGAAATTACTATTCAATCTGAATAAGTGAATTAATTAAGGTAAAGAGGCCAGTATTAATATTGACCTCCTCATAATCCTTTACATCTGGTGGCCCGTACGGGCCCCAATGTTGCTTAGAACGAGACAAGGTGGTGACTGCTCAGTTGACAGGTACATGTGGCAAGAAGCAGGTGAACATCCTTTGATGTTTCACGACAGGCTTCTTATAGCTCATTTTGGTGACAAATATACACCAGGCATGGAAGAAGATGAAGACTTTAAGTGGTCTTTCTTCTTACATCTTGTCTTTGAGATAAGATTTCAGCTGCTCACCATGGTTAATCCAAAAAAGCAAACCATGGAAGAAATAATACAGTGTGCTGTGAATGCATTTGAAGCTAACATGCAAATCAAAACACCCTTACAGGTGTCCCCAGGTGAAGCGATCAAATCCCACTCGCTGGAGCTGGATTCCAGTCCTAAAAAAGGTGAGATTACAAGATTTTCAGGGAAGATTTTCAAACTAAAAAACAACTAAAGGTGGGTGTTAGCTCTACAGGACGCCCAAAACCAGGGTGGGCCCGGAAGGGTCCCCTGAGACGTGGACCTGCATCTCGGGAGAAACAATCCCAGACATGCAAAAGGTCGCAAACGTTCCAGGAAAATGGCACCAAACCTCCAAGCTTTGATGAGGTGGTGGATGTAAGTTGGTTGTTTGAAAACTTGAATGATACAGAGGATGACCAAACTGGGACAATGAGTGACCTTGTCTTTGATAACTCAGAGCACATGGATAATTCGGAGCACACAGTTGATGACAAAGACAGCAAACAAACTGCTGATGGTCTACAACATCTTGAAGGTCATGATGCTGTCAGCCAACAAGATGCTGACAGTGAACTTGAGTACACAGACAGAGTCACACGTGAACAGAAACGTGTGCCAAGACCTGTGAGGTTTCTGTGTAACCTTATACAAAGGGGGGTAGCTAAGAAAGCTTACCTGCCCATCACACTGGAAGGTGTCCTTGAGCGTGAAGCCCTCCTGGACGGCAGTGCTGATATAACCATTATGTCGGCCAAACTGTTCAAGGAGCTGAGGACCGCCGCTAACGGTGTTGACAGGCAAATACCCTTTGAGAAATGTGCTATTGAACTGCAGGGTCTCGCAGAGACGAGAACAACCCTGACAGCTATAGCTATGGTTCACATGCAGATTGGCGAAATGACACTACGCCACCCGGTGTTTGTGTCTACACTTGACTCTTTCCCATTTTTGGTTGGCCAAGATTTTATAAACCGCTTCGATGCGATTATAGATTATGGTCAACAGACAATGTGGGCAACAGTGAGTAAACTCCTGCCAATAAAAGTGCCTCCTAGTTGTGATACAGACTGCCTAACCGCAGGTACCGCAGCTGACACAAGGGACTCCTCATCCGAGGACAAGAGCCCAGTAAGTGAACCTTCAACTACAGGTGAGGCGGAAGAGACCCTACAGTTGGACCAGACTCTGGCCCAACAAGAGAACCTCCTCTGCGAGCTGACACATTCAGCACTCACTGAACACTACCTACCACAGGTAGTGAAAGGTGTTGTTGGGCGGCCGTGGTGTAGTGGTAATGGCAGTCGTCTCCCGATCGGAAAGTTGGCGGTTCGACTCCCGGGACCCGCACCATGTGTCGTTGTGTCCTTGGGCAAGACACTTAACCCTGAGTTGCTCCCGGTAGGACTGGAAAGCACCTTGCATGGTAGTCTGCCGCCACCGGTTTATGAATGTGTGTAGCATTCAATATATGTGTAGCACTTTGAGATTTTCAGTAATGAAAAGTGCGTTATAAATTGAATTATTATTATTATTATTATTAGATCCAAGGATCCCACACCGAAGAGCTGTACTGTCCTCTGGGACAGGTAATTCGGCAATCAGCCAAGCTTTCATGAAACCTTGGTTCAAGAGCATTTGAGTCCAGAGAATGACAGTCAACCAGACGCTGACAGTCACTTGGACATCATTGTTACAGATTTCGAGAACCCCTCATCAAACAAGGGGGGGGGGGCAAACTCACACAACAACGACAGTGACCCATCGCAGACTGACAAATCAGATACACCTGCGACTGCACTGACGTTTGAGACACACCTAAATTACACGGAAAGAGGTAAACGTAAGAAGAAACGTTGGCCGAAACCTATAAGGTTCCTGTGTACTGTCTACTCTCAGCTGCGCGAACAGCTTAAACTAAACAATGGCATCCTAACGTGTGCCCATGGACGGACGTCCTCACCTGTGTTCGTGGTCCCCCATAACCACAGGGGGGTGATGTTAGGTCATGCCAAAGACAAAGATTTGAATGTACACCTCAGAAACACTTTTGCTTTCGCCCAGAAAAACCTGGAAAGATCCGCTGAAGGACGTAAGGCGTACTATGACCAGAAGGCCTCTCACAATGAACTCCAAGTGGGAGACAGAGTCTGGTACTATACGTTCGCCCCAGCAACCGGGAAAGGAGGGTCCGAGACCGGAACTCTCGCCCGCAAACTGATGCCCAGGTGGACTGGACCTCATCTGATAACAGACAAAGTGTCCTCAGTCGTCTACGAAATCAAAATCAGCAAAGGCCGCAAAGAGCCAATTGCTAAATGGGTACATCGAAATCAGATCAAACCTTACAAGGCGTTCAATGAATCCACAAAAGACAAAGATCTCACAAACTCACCGACTTCATGGGATAATAAGGTCGTCCAAACACAAGTTAGTAAATAAACTAATCAGGTTTAAACTACCGTATTTTCCACCCTATAAGTCGCATTGTCCAATTTGAACTTAGAAACGCTAAGCCTAAAACCCACAACAAAAACTAACCTTAACAACCGTTTAAATCCACGAGATTTAATTTGACCTCGGTCATAAAGTTGAGACCTGTTTTTCTTGTGTGTTGCACTTTGGAATCTGACGACAAGAGTGTGTCGAAGCAGTGAAACGTTGTTTCCTTGTTGTTTAGTCATTACTGTTGTCATTAGTTGAGATATTGTTTGGTTCTGAACACTCCCAGCCAAAAAGGTTTTGTATTAACATTGGTTAATGAATGATATGGATTTAACTATGCCAACATGCAGTTCGTTTTGTTAAATCTCAATCGTCGAAGAGTCAATGTAGTTTAAAGCTACTCAAGGTACCATAAACTACACTGGTCTCACAATTTCTAAATTGAACCGATTCGATCGTTTCTATTCTAGATTATCTATTCATTTTGATGAGTCTCGCCATAGACTTCAAAATTTATTAGGAATACCAAATCCTACGTCGTTCGTCTAAAAGACAACAGACATTTAGATCAAACTATATTTCATTTTTCTATTTTAGTTTAACCTAAACTAAGTAATGAATGGAGGAATAGTTTGGAATTAGAGGCCTTCGTTACAGAAGCCCTCCAAAATTTTATAGGTATAGATCCCTATTTCTAATTTTACAGAATTGATCCACCCCTTAATTGGTAATTGTAGCTGATCTAAACCATGATAGCTTACATACCAGGTGCATATAGGTAAGGCTAATGTAAAATCCCAATCATAAGCCCACCTAAAAAACACATAATTGCATGACACATAGAACCAGAGTGGCACTGACTGGAAGCCAACCAGCCAACAACCTTCGATGTGGGGACCTGCAGCTCCAACGCTTGGTCTTCAACCTTCATCCAAGGGTCGCCTCCTCTGCTTCAATCGAGGGATCCCCTCTACATGCTGATTATAAAAACAATTGTTGCTGACGAAATCACCAACTCTAATCATTGTGGAATTACTGCTGTGGAATTACCGCTGTGGATTATAAGACTTTGTTTTCCAAGAGTTAACAGACTCAGTTTTCCAAGGGATTAAAAGCTTACCGCAATGGGATTACCTACGAACAGTATGGAATTTCCAAAAACTTTATGGGATTATAATTTTTGATTTTTCTTCTTCCACTTACTGGATTACTTCAAGATCAGAAACAGTTCAAGGTATCCTTTCGTGTTGGACCTCATCCCCAAGGACTGGCGATGACTTCCAAAAGGGGGGAGATGTAGTGGGCATGACCGTGCCCGCTCTGATACCTTGGTATTTTTGAACTGTTCCAGAGATGACCTTTACTGACCTCTCAGTAAAACAAGACATTTACTACAAATTATTCCATTAGTTGTAATCTGAGAACATAGTCACCAAAAGAGACTATTGGCTTCTTTAATTTTATTCTAATGTAATCAAAAGAATAACATTTTGTCATTTTCATGATGTGTGCTTTTATGCTGTGTTATTCTGTAATGTGAAACATTACTGTGTCACTTCTGCGCTAACGATGTATTCACAAATTGTGTGAAAGTTGAGGGCTCGGGTCAGAGAGGCCCGACCGTTTTGTTTAGAAATAAGAAGACAGTTAATCCGTTGTTTGCATGAGAATGACTCCAGCATTCTCTGTCTTTTCCTAAACAATCTCCCTCTGCTGAATTTCACCTTGAATCGTGATAACAAGTGAACTGCTCGACTGTTTTTCTTTTGAACCAATGAAAAAGAGACAAGTCTCTCTCATCTCAGAGTTCTTTCTTAAAGTTCTAAGCTAAGCTGGAATAGTGAAAGTCTGCTGGGAACTTCAAGATGTGAGGTCGTCCCAAAGAGCTGGATGAACTCAGTCAAACGCTAAGGACACGTCATCCAGTTAAGGACTAATAACATGCTGTTATGAGTCCACTTCGAACGAGCGTAAGCTCAAAACTTTGTTTATTCCTTCCTGGAATAAGTTTATCTTGAAGTCAACCAGTAGCTGACATATTTTCTGATGATCGACGCGGATCCGAGGAGACGTTGAAAACGTAAACAAGAACCGGCTCGGACGTGCTGGACCTGCAACGATTCTGTACGCCTGAAAGGCTGGTGTCATCTCTTTATCAGACTCGTCGTCGAAGGTAAAGAGCTGTTTACAAACGTACCTGGATTTCAGCAGAAATCTGATGGGAAGTGTCACTTCTGGTAACATGCTCAAGACAATTTCCTTTAAACCATCTCTCCATCTTTCCTCCTATTCCCTTATCCCTCTCAATCTAAGCTGGAAACTATTTAAGTCATAGAGCCTCAGACTAAATATAATGACATCCTGTATTTAAGTCTGTTGTGTTACATTTAAATGTGCTGACGTATTAAATTGAAAGAAAGTGAAATCATGTCAATCAAGTGTAATGGTGTTAATTTAGTTGATTTATTCTAAATAAATGGTAGTGTCTTTGGCACACCAAACTAAGTTAACGTGTCCATTGTCACTCTATGGCTTCTGTTTTATTTATCCATCATAAAGATCACAGAAATATTGGGTAAACTGAAAAAGAAAAGAATCCGTGAAATTACTATTCAATCTGAATAAGTAAATTAATTAAGGATAAAGAGGTCAGCTTAACACTGACCCCCCCTAAAATCCTTTACACAAAGCCCTTAAGGCAAATGACTCATCTATTGCAAATGATGTTTTTCTGTATGTATGTGCAATATCATTACGTACAAAGGTGTTATAAATACAGCACTCACTCATTGTTTTCAGAACTTACACTGATCTTTCTGAGTTGTGTTACTTATGGGCTGTTCTCAACTTTGCAGCGTAAAAATAAACCTTGTTAATTTTTTACAAGTTCTCAGTCTTCACTTTATTTAAGGACAACTTAGATAAAACTTTCACAAACTCGTTACCTAATTTCGTTAAGAGATATTATAGATACTGATGGCTGTAGGTAGGAAGGGTCTCTTGTAAAGGTCTGTCCCACTCAGATCTTAAGAAAATGGTCACAGATGCTGTCCGATCCATCCACCCAGACTCAGCTGGCCTCTTGGTTCCCCGGGCAATAGGACTAATTGAATGCTGGGCAGAACTCCTCCCAGAGCGATGACCACTCCTCCCAGCAGTCTGCTGAGCTCCTTGTCACTACGGACAGCCGGCTGCAGGTGTTGGGGGATGATCCTGGTCCTTCTGCTGTCACGAGCCACATTTCCTGTCAGTTCCAGGAGCTCAGTGGTCAGGCACTTGTAGTGGGCATGACCGTGTCCACTTTGATACACCTGTGTACTTTTGAACTGTTCCAGAGATGACCTTTACTGACCTCTCAGTAAAGCAAGACATTTACCACAAAATCATTCCATTAGTTGTAATCTGAGAATATAGTCACCAAAAGAGACTATTTCTATCTTTGATTTTAGGCTGATGTGATCAAAAGAATAACTTTTGTCATTTTCATGATATATGTTATATGCTGTTATTCTTTTAATATGGAGTATTACTGTGTTCACTGCTGTGTTAAAGTTGAAGTCTCGGGTCAGAGAGACCCGACGGTTTTGTTTAGAAAGTCAGAAGACAGTTAATCCGTTGTTTTTCAGGAGAAGGGCTCCAGCTTTCTCTGTTTTTTCTAAACATTTTCCTCTGCTGCTGGCTGTAACCTTGGGTCATGATAACACAAGTCTCACTCCTCTCATGATCTTCTTTTAAGTTCTAACTTTTGCTGAAACGCTTCAGAGTTTGCTGGGAACTTCAAAAGAGATGTGAACTTTCCCAAAGAGCTGGATGGACGTTTAGCCACACGCTAAGGGCATGTCGTCCAGCTAAGGACTAATAACAGGCTGTTATGAGTCTACGTCGAATGAGCGTAAGCTCAAAACTTTGTTTAATAATAATAATAATAATAATGTCTATTCCTGTCATCTGCGTATGTTTCCCATACACAGACTAAATTCGTCTCTGCATTTAACCCAACCACCTACCAGGTGGTGCAGTGAGCAGCCCGAAAGCGCCCGGGGAGCTGGAGAAATAGGTGTGCACTCATAGACACCCCAAGCTGGGTAGTGGCCGGGACGCGAACCCGCGACCTTCGGGTCCGTAGTCAAAAATCCTTCCTGGAATAAGTTTATCTTGAAGTCAGAGGCCAGGAGCTGACGCATTTTCTGATGACCAACGCGGAACCCAGGAGACGTTGAAAACGTAAACTAGAACCAGTTTTGGACGTGCTGGGCCTGAAGGACTCTGTGCATCTGAAGGCTGGTGTCATTTCTTTATCAGACTCGTCGTCGAAGGTAAAGAGCTGTTTACAAAACGTACCTGGATTTTAGCAGAAATCTGATGAGAAGTGTCACTTTTGGTAACATGCTCAAGACAATTTCCTTTAACCCATCTCTCCATCTTTCCTCCTATCTTTTTCCCTCAATTCTAAGCTGGAAACTATTTTAAGCTAAAGAGCCCTCAGACTAAATATGTTTAACATCCAGTATTGAAGTCTGTTGTGTTAAATTTAAATGTGCTGACGTGATAAATTGAAAGAGAGTGAAATCAAGTCAATCAAGTGTAATGGTGTTAATTTAGTTGATTCATTTTAAATAAATGATAGTGTCTCTTTGACATATCAAGCTAAGTTAATGTGTCCATTGTCACTCTATGGCTTCTGTTTTATTTATCCATCATAAAGATCACAGAAATATTGGGTAAACTGAAAAAGAAAAGAATCCGTGAAATTACTATTCAATCTGAATAAGTAAATTAATTAAGGATAAAGAGGTCAGCTTAATACTGACCCCTGTTAAAATCCTTTAGTTACATCTGGGTGGCACTATATGTGTTTAAAGACACAATATATGGTCTCCCTCATGTTCCCTTCATCTGGTGGCCAGTACGAGTTTTCTGAAAGTTTATTGATAAATCTGTGATCTCTCATGAACTTGAAACGTTATGTTGGCATGGTTATTCCAATTTTTGGACTCTGAAGGTGATAATTTTTGGCTGAGGTGTTCAAGGCAGGCAGATTCTGCATGTTTTATCATTTGAAGCTGAGAGATTGTTATTGTTCAACTCCTTAACACGCTGTGGGAAGCTTTTAGGTGAAGTTTTGTCAGCCCGTGGTCTGTGGGGGGGTTCTGGTTCCGTTCGGCCCAGTTCACGCACAGACTCCGGTACAAAGCTTTGTTGACCGCCGAGTCAAACTGCCTGAAAAGCTGTTAACATCTGCAAGATTGCTGTGTGTGGTATTTTTGCATGTTAGAGCAGGTCGAAAAAGCATATTACTGTTAGAACGTTGTCGGCTGGGTTTCAGACCCGTTTCCTGCTCCATTAAAAAGTGGACCGGAACCGACCTTGAAGTGGCTCCGAGCGAGTCCGTGTTTGTTCTACAGCTGCAGTGCTGGGTTACTGAGCGTAGCTAAGTTGTGCCTGTTTTAATTGTGATTGCCACGTTTCAGAATTTTGGGAAGTTAATTTAAAGCGTTTGAGTTGTTTAAGAGTCTAGAGTTGCGTGCTAAGCTAACGTTACAGAGACGTGTCCTACACGTTTGTTTATGAGCTGTGATTGGATGAACGAGAGCTGTGAGCTGTCAATCACTCGTGGCGAGCGCTGATTCGCTGTAGTGGGAACGCACGCCGTTGCGACCAACCCACTTTGTCGTCATTTCCGGCACTGCCTTGGTCGAAGGTAAGAAACTACATTCACCATGAATGATTGGGAATAGAACTGCAAGCGTTGTGATTGATTGGTTGACGTCACGTATCTGTTTAGCGAGCTCTGCCTCGCTCAACGGAAGCTGGTGACGCGCTGCGTCGACCCGCCTATTTGTGTCGTCATTTCCAGGTGCACTTTGGGTGACAAGCAGTTCACAGGACAAACGGAGATTTCATTGAGAGTTTAAAAACTAATTTGAAGCCATCTAAACTGTCTAACCACATAAATTTGTCTCTGACAAGAACGTGGTTCGAGCGTTTATCACGGACACACTAGAAACTAACTCTAAAAGGTTGTTTTTAGTTTAAATACTGAATAAAAAAATCAGTCTCCTCGTGATAACATTAAGACTCGAAGCTGCCCCCTGTTGGTTAAAAGACGTTGACAGATGAGTTTTCTCAAAAACATCATAAAAAAGTCAGCATTTTTATGGTGAATTACCAGCTCTAAAATTGTTCTGTACACAAACAATAACTCCTGTTTATTTTAAATAAGAAAATTTGGAATAACAGAGGTACAGACGAACATTTTTGCTTATTTTAAATACGAAAGAATTTAAAATAACAAACAAAAGTACAGTTTTCACTCCAGATAACTGCAATTTTTTTTCCTTTCTCTTCCTTCTCTCTGACACATCATCTTCCACAGTTATCCTGTGTACATTTAAACTTTCCTGTTTATTTCAAATAGTGAAAAGTTTAGAGTAACGAATACAGAGCATCTTTTATTTTTATTTTCACTGAAAATCCAGATAAAAGATGGCAGGCACAGAGGGTGAGACCCCTGACACCACGGATACGGGGCAGCCTGTGCCAACTGAAGGCCACGACCCGACCAAAGCAGATTGGATCGAACGTGCCTTATTTTCACTCACAGGGTCCATCACAAACTATCATGAAGAGACACAGTTGATGGAGGAAGCAGATGTGGACAGAGCATTAAAAACTGTAACAGCTGGAACCACAACGGCTGAAAAGAAAGCAGACAGAGATAAACGTTTGGCTAAATTGAGCCTTCTGTTAAAGGCCAAGCTAGACTTTGAAACTGCTGTACGCCGGGCTGTCTCTACATCATGTTTAACAGCACAAATGGAGGTTGCCACTTTACAGCAGGAGGTAAAGAGTTTAACACAGTTGAGTATTGGCAGCGCTGAACAAACGCGTAGTCTCTACGAAGAATGCACAGTGTTAAAAAGGGATTTTGAGCAATCACAAGATGATTTGGAAAAATGTGTGGTGGAGAAGGATAAGTATTACCATCAGTACAAGTCGATTCAGGCGGATTGTGGGGAGGCACGAGACGCGCTGGACAAATGCACGGACACCCTGGAATCATTATCACTATGGTACACAAGGCTGCAAGATGATTATAGAAAATCACAAGAGCAGCACATGATGTTACAACTTGAGAATGAAGGGTTAAGGGTCCAACTGAACAGTTGAGCGTGCATCAGCAATGAACAAACTCTTTGACGAAGAGAGAAAATGTTTGGATCTCATGAGTAAACACCTTGAGAATCCACCGCCTCCGCCGCCCCCTCCCATACCTGATGACCCACTCCCTCCTCCACCGCCCCCGCCCATGCCCGATGCACTACTCCCTCCGCCACCACCTCCACCTCAACAGACATTTGCTGGGACAACCCAATGGCAGGTACCTACGTACCCCATGTCTACAGGTGTACCTGGTGCGCAGATGGGTGGGTATATCACTATTAATGGCTCTCAATTCGCTGTCCCAATAGAACGACTCCATAAAATTTCCCAGTTCGTTCAACGTTTTGAGCCAGGGCAATATGGTTCGACTGAAACCGATACCTATCTGAAAGACATTGAGTTTAAACTGGCATGCTATCCGAACGCTACGGTTGACGATAAAATCAGTTTGATCAAACTCACCACAAACAGGAAAGTGCAGCACTTCATTGCGCGTCAACCAGTCGCCATTTTGAAGGATTACAAACTTTTCTGCGAAACTCTACTGCAAGAATATGCTCCTCGCATGGGAGACGTTGGCTACCAAGCCGCATTGAAAATCACTCAGGGGCAGAATGAACATCCAATCCCATATTATGACAGACTTTTCGAAGCCTTTTTTGGTGATCGGAATGAGCCAGGTATGGAGGATGAACGTGATTTTAAGTTTCTCTTTATGAACAATCTATATTCGGAGATTGGTTCAACGGCCAACCTCATGGCCGACTACAGAGAAAAAACCATGCGTGAATTAAAGGAGTGCGCTATACGTGTTTTTGAAACATACAAGCGACACAAGAAACCCGTTGAAGTGTATCCAGGTGAAAAGGTCAAATACCAAACGCTAGACCTTGAAGGAGCAAGAGCGCCAGCTCACTCTTTTAAGGAAGGCGAGAATAAACAAAATTTCCAACCTGACAGACCGCAAAATGAAGGTGTCCGCTGGAACAAAGACCAAAAGGGGTCCAGAGACCCTAAGTGGTACAGGCCGCATCAAGAGGAAGAACCCCATCATCAAAAAAGGGGGGCATTCCAAAAGAAAAAGAAATATGGGTCCCAAGGAGACTCATATGAAAGAGGGTGGTCCCAGAGGGGACCCCCGAGCAATGCGCCAGCTCCTGCACCTCAAACTGAACAGTCTGGGGCGAGGAAAAACCCACAGAAGTTCCAGAAAAAAGGCCCTAAACCTCTGTCCTCAGAAGAGATGGAGAACATACGTCGGTTGTTAGAAAGTTTGAAAAAAACAAACAAGGAAAACAAACCTGGAGTAATGTGTAGCACTATCATTGATAGTAACTCAGAGCACACAAATAACAACAATGCCACAATTGCTGACAGTCACCAAGATACTGATGGTCAGGATGCTGACAATCAGGGTACATACAGTCAACAAGACGTTGACTGTGACCATGACATCATTGTTACAGAGTCCGAGAGCCCCTCATCAGAAAAAGGGGGGGAAAGCTCACTCACCAAAGACAATGACTCGTCACAGACCGATCACTCAGACCCATGTGTGACTGCACTACCAGTACAGGTGAATGAAAATCACACAGACAATGGTAGACGTAACAAACGTCGGAAAAAACCTGATAGGTTCCTGTGTAACATTATCAGGAAGGGGCCCGCTAAGAAGGCTTACCTGTCAATCACTTTAGAAGGGGTCCTCACAGAAGAGGCCCTCCTGGATGGTGGGGCTGACATAACCATTATGTCTCCCACACTGTTGAAGGAGCTACGGATAGCCGCTAGCGGTGTTGACAGGGAAATACCCCTCAAAGAATGTGCTGTAGTATTGCAGGGACTCTCAGAGACGAGAACAACCCTAACAGCTATAGCCATGGTTCATATGCAGATTGGTGAAATGACGCTATACCACCCGGTACACGTGTCCGCCGTTGACTCATTCCCATTTTTGGTCGGCCAAGACTTTATAAACCGCTTCGACGCGATTATAGATTATGGCGATCAGACAATGTGGACCAGAGTGAGCCAACCACTGCCAATCGATATGCCTACACAAGGTGACACTGACTGTCTAACAGCAGGTACCGCGGAAGGCACAAAGGGATCCTCCAACGAGAGCACAATCCCGGTAAGTGAACCTTCAGCAACAGGTGAGGCAGAAAAGGCCCAACAAGAGAGCCTCCTCTGCGAGCTGAAACAGTCAGCACTCACTGAACACTACCTACCACAGGTAGTCAAAGGTGTTGAGATCCAAGGATCCCACACCGATGATGCTGTTTTGTCTCCTTGGACGGAGAAATCAGCGATCAGCCAAGCTTTCTATGGAACCTTGGTTAAAAAACAGTTGGGTCTAGAAATGAACAAAAAGGCTTTCCGCTTTTCGTTAGACCCCAACGATAAACAGGTAATGACCGCAAAAGGGATCATTGACCTGAAACTGATCTGGAACCAACGAGAACTGGATCACCCGTTCCTCGTGGTCCCGAACTTACCACATGCAACCTACATAGGCTCCGACATTTTGGTAAGATTAGGTGTCCGAGTGGACATCAACAACAATGTACTGTGGTCACTAGACACAGCCACAAGTGACTCTCCTGTGCTAACCACAGAGAACCTTAAGGCTGGACAGACCATTCCAGAGGTCTGCCAGATTGCTAACAGCCATAACACTGCGGTACCACCTCAGGTTATGAACAAGCCGGTGATGTGTCACATCATGAAAGGACAAGCTATTAGCACAAAACAGGCATACTTTCAACCATCTCCTATGTTTTTCAACTTAGGACTGTCCATGGAGGCCACATGCCAAGTGACCCTCGACTGCAGAACCACGACTGTTGCTGTGTGCAACACAAGCACAGAAGAGGTACTGATCCCAAAAAACACACAGCTAGGATGGTTGATCTCTACTGATTTTCATGATTTTGAGCTAAGCATTCCATTTCTGGGAGGACTCCCAGAAAACTTGATCCCAAATCAACACACGGGGCAAGTCTTGTTCACGAAACCAACACAGGCCATAGCTCTTTTCTCCCCCACTGAGTCCGACCAGGACACTGTCCGCAGGTTCGGTTTCAACAAAGGAGACAGTCTATGCCCTCAAACTTACAGTGCACTACCTGTTGACAGGTTTTACGACACTGAAGGGGACTCACTGGAGCTCCCCAAAGAACAAGAACCCCTCTCAATTGCTTCACAGATTGACCAGGTGGTCGCCCAAGCCGACGCCCTGAAAACTGATGAAGAAAGGGACAAACTTCGCAAAGTTCTTCTAAAATATGAGAAATCATTCTCAACTGACTCGATGGATTGTGGGTTGACCACGCTCCACACAGTGAGCATCCCAACCCCGCCTAATGCTCCCCTGCATTTGTCAGACAATACAAGATTCCTCTGGCAGCACATCAACCTATCAGAGAAATCATTAATGACCTGTTAGAAAAAGGTATCATCCGATACTGTAACAGCACTTACTCTGCGCCTTTATGGCCGGTGTTAAAACCAAATGGTAAGTGGAGACTCACTATAGACTACAGAAAGCTAAACAAACAAGTTCCCTTATCCAGATGGCCTATGACGCAGCTCCAACAGGAACTGCCCAAGGTCACCAATGGTAAGTACTTCTCGACCCTCGACGTCGCCTCTGGTTTTTGGACCATCCCTGTGCGCGCCGAGGACCAATACAAACTAGCTTTCACTTTTGGTGGCCGTCAATACACCTTTAACAGGTGTCCCTTTGGCTACGCTAACTCACCTGCAGAGTTCAACATCTTCTTGAACAAAGCATGTCCAGACGCCCACGAGCGTGGGACACTGATTTACGTGGACGATGTCCTTTTGAGGCAGCCAACACTGGACTCACATTTGGCTGAGATCGACCACGTTCTGAATCAACTAACAACTGCTGGTGCTAAGATATCACTGTCAAAATGCCAATGGTGCAGAACCAAAGTGGACTACGTTGGCCTACTTGTAGGTCCAGACGGAGTACAACCACAGCTGACTCGCACCCAAGGCCTCGACAATCTCAAAGTCCCCACCAATCTCAAAGAACTACAAAGTTTTCTGGGCGTGTGTAACTACTCGAACCAATTCATCGAAAACTATGCGGACCTTGCGAAACCACTGACTGAACTCCTTAAAAAAGACGTACCATTTGTTTGGACTGACAAACAGCAACAGGCAATGGACGCTCTTATAAACAGGATCAAGTCAGCCCCTTGTTTAGTCTACCCAGACTACAACAAAGAGTTTTACTTGGAAGTGGGCTTCTCAGCTCATTGCATAAGTGCAGGTCTGTACCAGATACACGACAGAGACAAACGTGTAGTAGCCTACGCCAGCAAAACGATGGCAGGCCCCGAGTTGAGATTCTCAGACTGTGAGAAAGCTTTACTGACCACAGTGTGGGCAGTTAAACATTTCTCCAGCTACATTGGTGGACAGAAAATCATTGTGGAAACACAACACCAGCCAGTGACTTTTCTTAACAGTGAACGCATCAGAGATGGTGTGGTGACAAACTCACGTGTTGCAACGTGGCTCATGGCGCTTCAAAGTTTTAACCTAGACATACGTTATGGTCAAAACAAGAAGTCTCATCTGGGGACGGACTTGGCAATCTGCCAGAAGTGTACACAAGATGTACCAGCCACCCAGCCGCCGGTTGAGGTAAAACCCCCAGTAACTGAAGACCCGAATCACCACTTCTTTGATGACAATATCTGCAAAGATATGACAACATTGTACGTGGATGGATCTTCATTCCTCCGCGACAAAATCTGTAAGGCAGGTGTTGGAGGAGTTCTCCTCCAAGACCAAGAACAGATAACTTTCAGCTACAAATTAGGCTCTCAGACTTCTCAGTACGCTGAGATTGCAGGAATCCTAATAGCTCTCCAGATGGTAGTAGAACGCTCCATCAAGACGCTAGTCATCTGCACTGACTCTAACTATGCTCGTTTAAGTTTCGCTTGTCACCTCGCTGTGTGGAAACAGAATGGTTTCCTAACAAGCGACAGGAAAGTGGTCAAACACAAAGAGCTTTTCATAGCGTGTGATCACTTGGTGACATCACACGACTTACAGATCTACTGGAAGAAAGTTCCAGGACATTCTAGAGTCCCAGGCGATGACAAGTACTACAATGACATTGCAGATTCCTTAGCCAAAGAAGGAGCCGACGAAGGTCCTCTATGGTCCTTCGACCCCTCCTGGTTAATCGAGACTCTGCCAACACAACCTTCAGTCAGAGTTATGGCAGTCACACGTGCACAGGCCGCAGCCAGACCTGCTGACAACGCAGTCTCTGTACGACCTGCACTGACTGACCCAGACATCATCCAACTACAGAAGTCGGATCCTGCTATCAACTCCATGATACTGTACCTGACTGATCCAGACAAAAACACTCCGTCTAAAGACGAACTGGATTCCGATCCAGACCTTAAAGTCCTTTATCAGCTGCGCAAACAGCTAAAACTAATCAAAGGCATCCTAACTTTCGCTCATGGACCAACGTCCTCACCTGTGTTCGTGGTTCCCCATGAACAAAGGGGGGTGATGTTAGTTCATGCCCATGATCTCCCGTCCGCAGGACACAAAGGAGATAAAGCCACGCTGACGGCATTAAAACAAATTGCCTATTGGCCTGGAATGAAAAAGGATGTCAAGGACTACATTGAAGGGTGCGTGGTCTGTGGCCAGTTTCAGCCAACCAGACCACTTCACAGAGCACCACTGCAAAGCAGAGGCATTGCATTCCCATGGTCTGACCTCCAGATCGACTGGGTTGGACCACTCACTAAGAGCTCTAGAGGAAATAAATATTTTCTCACGGTAACCTGTGCATTCACCAAATGGGTAGAATGCCTACCAGCTCCTAACGACACAGCACAAACCACTGCTATGTTGTTAATGAATCATATATTCTCAAGGTTTGGACTTCCCCTTCGGGTGAACTCAGACCAAGGTACACACTTCACAGGTGAAGTGATGAAAGAACTGTGGAAGACGCTAGGCGTCAAGGCCAACTTTCATGTCGGCTACCACCCACAGGCTTCAGGCCAAGTAGAGAGAGCAAACAGAACTGTGGTGAGTATTTTGAAGAAATACGTGGCTGCAAACCACAAGGACTGGGACGTGAAACTCCCTCTGGTCCTCATGGCCATAAGAGCCACTCCACACACATCAACTGGCATCTCTCCCTTCGAGATGATGACCGGTCGACAAATGACTCTCCCTCTACACCTGTTGTACCAACCAGGCGACGCCGCCATGGCGACAGCCTACACTACACAACAATACATGAAAGATTTGAATGTACACCTCAGAAACACTTTTGCTTTCGCCCAGAAAAACCTGGAAAAATCCGCTGAAGGACGCAAGGCGTACTACGACCAGAAGGCCTCTCACAATGAACTCCAAGTGGGAGACAGAGTCTGGTACTATACGTTCGCCCCAGCAACCGGGAAAGGAGGGTCCGAGACCGGAACTCTCGCCCGCAAACTAATGCCCAGGTGGACT
>JBBPBX010026796.1:17624-35161 GCA_038048925.1 Garcialebias charrua | reverse complement strand
TAAATAGTTAAATGAATTCAGGTAAATTGAAAACTGTTGCATCTAGGAATAATATAATTTTATGACCCAATTTCATAATATGGTAAATGGTAAATGGAGCTTATTTATACTGTATAGCGCTTTCCAGCCCGCTATGAGGGGCCCCAAAGCGCTTTACAATACCAACCATCCACCCATTCATACACACATTCATACACATAATATTAATAATAAAAATAACTTGGTCAATTTTAGTTATTCTCATTTGACTAGTTAATATGGCAGCTTCTCAAGCTTAATACAGACATCTTTCAGTTTCAACATCCAAAAATGTTTTATTTTATCTTTTTATTTTGATATCAATATTTCACCTTTTTTTCTGGACAACACTCATGTACAGAGGGGAAAAAACATAAAACAAAATAAAAGCTTCAAGTACAACGCTGGTTTCTTTAATGTTACTAAAGCTAAAATTATGTATCTAAAAAAAAAGATAAAATACTGAATAATGCTAGGCTGAAGAAAAAAAAGGGGGGGGGGGCAGTTTTGAAACTTTCAACAAACTTTCAACCAGTCAAAACTTCTTAAATTTTCACATGATCAAGTCACAGATTCTAATTAATAAAATGTATGACATAAGCAGAATAAACAGCATGTTTGATAATACAGTATGAGGAAAATTTAACAGATTTAACACATCAAAGCAAAATCTGATTTAAGGCAGAACAAGTAAGAATTTGTGTTTTTGTGAAGTGTTAAAAAAAACTGTCCCAAGTTGTCAAATGGATTTTAGTGGAATTCAAATCGCTGACTCTACCACCCAATAATCCGTCCTTGTCCTCCTACAGAGACATTCGAAGCTGAGATCGCCCACCATTTGTTGCGGCGCTCTCTGAAGTGGCTCCGTTGGTGTAGGAAGTGGAGGAGTTAAAGCTCTGCAGCAGTTTGGGCTTCCCCGTGCAGTTCTTGTACAGGACCTGCGCCCGTCGTCTGAAGTGATTGTCCAGGAAGAAGTAGATGGCAGGATTCACGCAGCTGTTGAAGAAGGCCAGGCAGCACGACACCTGCTTCCCGTTATTTAGCCTGAATTGAGTTTCGCCGGTGAGTTCCATTTTGGCAAGTTGCGATATTACCAGTATCGACTCGAAGGTGTTGAAGGGCAGCCAGGAGACCACAAAGGCCACGATGATGCAGAAAACCATCTTCAGCGAGTGTCTGCGGCGAGCCTCGGCTCGAGGGTTGCCAGCAGCCACACAGTGTCTGTTCAGGCGCAGGACGATGGTGCCGTAGCAGAGCACGATGATCAACGTGGGAAAGACGAACGTGACTAACGCCATGACCAGGTTCCTGACAAGAAAAAACACGGAGTTGTCATCCTGACACGTCTGCCTCCCATCTAGCGGCTTTATTTCTCTGTACACCAGAGACGGGATGCCGAGCACGAGGGAGGTGAACCAAAGAGCGGCGCAGGTGAGGCGAATGCACCGACTGCTCCTGAGGTACCTGGAATCCATCATTTTCACGATGGCCAGGTAGCGGTCAATGCTCATGCAGGTGAGGAAGAAGATGTTGGAGAAGCGGTTGACGGAAATGACGTAGCTGCTCAGCTTGCACAGTAGGTTACTGGCCGGTCCAAAGTCCCAGTAGTTGTTCTGGCTGCTGGTGACGGCCCACAGGGGCAACGTGAGGACGAAGACGAGGTCAGCCAGGGCCAGGTTGACAACGAAGGTGTCCACCAGGCGACCGCTTCTCTTCCCTTTGCTCCCCACCACTGAGATCACAAAAAGGTTGCCCCAAAATCCAGTGAAGAATATGAGGTAATACATCACGGGCAGAAAAATGTTGGAACCATGCAGGCTTGAGTCGAGGTAGTCCGGGTCGTATGAGTACGTGTCGTTGTCAGTGACGTTATCGTAGTAGTAAATGTCCTCGTCTTCCATGCTGAGAGATCACACAAGGACTCTGCCGTGCAGCTTCTCTGTAGCTCTGCAGTCAGTCTAACCATCTCACTTCTCAACTTGATGTTGCACGTCTAAACCACAAAGAGAAAAAAAAGAATTCGCTGCTCTTCCTCTCGTACCCTCAGAGCGGTGCTTTTTAGCCTGCAATCACATCCTCTGAAAGTTTTTTTCTTATATATCACTGAAAATTTGAATATACGGTATAAATAAATATAGCAATTTGAAACGTGATTAATTAAAATTTCAATTCAATTCAGTTTTTTTTTTAAATATAGTGCCAAATCACAACAAAGTTGTCTCAGGTCCTGTCTTACAGGAACATTCACATACAGTACTTAAAGCCAATTAGTAAAGTTCTCTGTCTAAGGAAGCAGCGGACTCGTTGAATCTTCACTTCGTCACAGTCTCCCATCCTGAGCAAGCACAGTGGCAACAGTGGGAAGGAAAAACTCCCTTTTAACAGGAAGAGACCTCCAGCAGAACAAGGCTCAGGACAAGCTTCCATCTGCTTTGACAGGCTGGTTTTGAGAGGACAACCGAATGAATGAACACAGAATGGCAGGTCCAGATGTAGGTCCAGGTGTGAAATACAAAAACAGGTTGAGCAGAGTAAGTAAAGACAGTAGAGTGAAAATGTGCATGTGGTCAGTTTGTCCTCCAGCAGTTTAAGCCTGTAGCAGCATAACTAAGGGACAGCTCAGGAAACCCAAACTAACTATAGGGTTTATCAAAAAGGAAAGTCTCAAGTCCAGTCTTAAAACTGGACAATGTGTCAGCCTCACTGACAGAAACTGGAAGTTGGTTCCACAAGAGAGGAGCCTGAAAACTGGAAGATCTTCCTCATATTCTGCTTTTGGAAATTAGGAACTGCAAGTAAACTTGCAGTCTGCGCGCAAAGTGTTCTGTTAGGAAAATATAGAACAATAAGATCTGTAATATAAGATGGATCTAGGTTGTTGAGAGCTTTGTAGGCTAGAAGTTGGATTTTGAATTCAATTCTGGATTTGAGGAGCCAATGGAGAGAAGCTAAAACTGGAGAGACATAATCACTCCTACTAACTCCAGCAGAACATGACTTTAGGTCAAATGAAGCTTTATTTAAACTGCGTTGTTCAGGTTGGCTCGGCCTGTGCACACGTCAGCTCCACGTGTGTTATTATTTTCAATATATAACTTTGAACCCAGTTTGCCCTCAATGAAATCTCTGCCACACAGTTTTTCTTGCTTTACATGCAGGTGAACAGTAGGGGGCAGGTATGATTTACTTGTTTTAACAGCCACTTCAACTCCGATGAACTCCTCTGCTTTTTAAACAAATGGTATTTTCAATCTATTTGCTCTCTTTTTTGTTTTTCTTCAGTTATTCAACCTGGATGGATAAAACACATCAAAGAGAGACAAAATGATCTCTTCTAGCTAATGAAACAATAAATTATAGTTGAGTTTTCATCCGCACCTGCATTAGCTTGTCTAATAATATTTGACCTTTCAAAACTGAAATGAAATCTATTACCGGGTAAAATGGTAGTTGTGTTACTAACTGAAGATGAACATGGTCATTTTGCAGAAAGATTGTTGAAAAAAGTAGAGTTAAATTTTACAGAGTTGTTTTGATGCATTTTACAGATATTTATTTTATTAAATGACAGTGTTGCATTTATTTATCTGGAGCTGTGAGCCTGTGACACCACAAGTCTTCAGAGTCAAAACCATCTAAATGCTGAAGAAAACACAACGATTGTGTCACGTGTGAAGATTTAATGAGGTGCCAATGAAGGAGTTGGTCAAATGTTCACTTTAAAGTTGTTGTCAGGTACAGCGCTGTGGTTCAGTTGTTTCTCAGACATACATTTTATGCACTTGCATTCAAGAAGTAAAACTATAATTTATTTCTGAAGAAAATAAAAATGTAACATTTCACATTAATGGTTCTTTATAAATTATTCATGGTTTCTTTTTAAACAGGGTATTCATTAGTTTTATACTTTTTCTAGAAAAATGTCTGCAAATTTGACAAAAATATAAGTCGTTTTATGATGCACTGCTTATTAGTGGTTCAATAAGTGCTTATAGCCTGATTAATAGTGTTATTCACTAATCAGCTTTTTTTTTTTTTTGTAAATTTGTACCAAATAGAGAAGAACATCAAAATGCTAAGTAATATAAAAATGTTAAGTAATATAGTAGAAAATGTTAAGTAATATAATAGAAAATAATAATAATAATAATAATAATAATAATATAATAGAAATATTTTATAGAAAATAAGGTAGAAATTTACAGTTTCTAGATGTGGTTTTTAAACAGAGACTTAAGAACTGTCCAAAAATGGAATTCAATATTGTGAATATATTGGTTTAGTATATTATACAGTGGTTTAGTGAAATCAATATTGATTTTGCCACCGTGTAAAAATCTGATATTTTGAAGGATTTTGAATATTTGCTTTTAATTTAAGCTTATATTGAGGAATTAAGGAGCATTAAGTGCAGAACCAGGCTGAGCAACAGATTATCTGAAGCTTTTAAACTCATGAATCCCTAATCAGGATTATCACTGTGGAAAAAAAAAATCACTGTAATCGTCACTTTGATTTTTGATATGTGCTGCTGATTATTCATGCTATGAGGGGCCGTGTAGGAAAATAGTTTAAGTCCTACACGGCTCCTCATGCCATGCTGCTGATCTCATGCTGCTGCTCTATTTCACGTTGATGTGTTCATTCGTACTCATCTCATGCAGACTCATGTTTGTGCTGTTGTTGTTTGGCATGTTATTTTGTACTATTGAGTGTTTAGCATATTTCTTAGTTCATATCTTAGATCTTATTAGTGTTTTTCTCTTACAATTTATACTTTTGCTGGATGTAACTGGGACCCTGTGTACACCGTTTCTTTCTACCACCACATGCGATGCGAATGACAAATAAAGAAACCTTGACCTTGAAATTGCACCTTATTTTGCATTTTCTTTCTTGTAAAATGTCTCACAGTATTTTTAAAAGCAGTTTGAGGTTTTTTTTTTTTTTTTTGTTCTCTTGCTGAAGGTGATTTATTCTCATCTTCATGGCTTCAAGTTTATTTACCATCAGATAAAAATGTTTCATTTAGTCTTTAGCTTTTGCACTGCCTTTTGTGCTCTGGGATACAGCAGACTGTCTGAAGAGAACAGGATCTTCAGCAGAAAACATCTCAAACATCAACATTTGCCCACTTGTACAAAGTATTTAAAAATGTCAGGTTTTAATGCTTACACATTACAGTTCTATTAAAATACAGTGTTTTGTAGGCTCTCGTTGACACTTCTGGATTTTATTATCCAGTTTTCACACGTGACTTTGTCTATTTCTCTGTATGTCTTACAGTTAAACTTTTATTTTGACTGAGCAACAGCCATGTTCCTGCAGTGAAACATTAAATAAAGTGCATCGTCTATCCGTGTTTTTAACTTTCTTTCTATGAATTTAACGCACTAAGACAAAATTGTAATAATAATAATAATAATAATAATAATAATAATAATAATAATAATGAATTCAATTTATAACGCACTTTTAATTAATGAAAATCTCAATTGTACATCATGTGTTATGTGGCACTGAATGATGTTAGGGTGAAGCCTAAAAAACAATTCACAAAGATGCTTTTCTGAGTGAGTTGCTGAGCAACAAAAACAACAAAAGTAAAAAAAAAAAAAAAAACATTTATCAAAATCTGCACTGGTGGTGGTGTGGACTGTATGATGTCTCTGCCCTCTCAGCTCAGCAGTGTGAATGTATATCAAGCTGTCAAAACCACAGAGATAACTTTTCAGAGTCAGAGAATCTTTATTGTCATTCAGAGAGTAGCTGGGAGTCTGATTGTGTGTACACGTTAACTGCCCTGCTCAACCTCTCAGTAACGAAGTGGTGAGGAAAATACGGACTATCTTCTAAATATTCATGTATGAATATTAGACTTAGCGCCGTGGAGACCTGGCATTGTATGGTTTTCTAAGCAATATAATAAAAGTATCAGTGGGAACCAACGTGTGTTTGCTCTTTTCCAAGCACCGGAGCACATGTTGCTATGCTAAGCTAGCTCTCCTCCTACACCACCATCACGTTACAAGTGATGAAACGAGATTATGTGCACAGGGTCCCAGTTACATCCAACAATAAAATGTGAACGAAAAACAGTAATAACATCTAAGATATGAACTAAGAAAAACATCAACTAAAAATACACTAAGCACTAATATCATAGAAAACATTACTCCAAACAGCAGCATGAACATGAGTGAGCAGATGAGCACGAATGAACACAGCAACATGAAACAGATCAGCAGCAACATGATGTGATATTTCACAGTGATTATTCTGGTTATGTATTCATGAGTCTAACAGCCTCAGGGTAGAAGCTGTTCCTCAGTCTAGTGGTTCTACACTTAATGCTCCTCAACCTCCTTCCTGAGGGGAGCGGGGCAAAAAGTGTGTGTGCTGGGTGAGTGGGGGCCTTCATGATGCAGGTGGCCCTTTTCCTGCATCTGGAGGTGTAGATGTCTGTGATAGTGGGGAGGCTGACTTTTGTGCTTCAGCTCGCTCATTTAACTGTTCACGTTATTTTTATTGGGAAGTAACATGGAAGAACAGAGCACGTTTTACAAGAACTCATTGTTCTGGAGGGAGTTTTTATTAAGAAAGCGGGAAGAATGACTGACCCCCCATCGCCATATGAGATCCTCAGTCCACTTGTGCATTTCTCAAGCCCTCCTTTGCTTTGTAGTGTCAAGGTGATGTGTAGATATACTCATCACAGCAGAAAATCCTGTCAGTCCTCATTGTTTGGTTTGATGTTGTTCGCCCTCAGCTGTACCTTCTCCTTGAAGGAAAAAAAAAAGAGAGAGAGTTTAATTATTTCTGCTGCATTCTTGCTGCTCTGTCAGTGGAACGCTACATTCCTCTCCTCGAATAAGTGCTGTCTCACTCCAATTGAGCAGGGTAAATGTGAGAGCCAGTGAATGGAGCAGCCTCAATGGGAGAAAATAAACAATTGCTTTGGTCCGTGGGTGCAGCGGGGGAGAGCGGATGAGAAGAAGGGAGAAAGGCCTGCCTGACGTGCTAAGATTCCCATGGATACTTTTTTTCTGTTCAGGGGAGGATCTCGTAAAAGAGCTGGACGATTTTGTCCCTTTCTTCCTTCACATTGTTTTTATTTGAGAACAGAAAAGCGGTGGGTTTCTGCGGCAGCTGATTGTCACCGATGGGTGGGAGATCACGTGCACACATGTGCACTCACACGCACACGTTTGCCCCTCACTTGTCAAGTGCAAAGTTTAAGAAAAAGGAAAGCCATTGCGTAAACGTGTGAGGTTCTTGTTTTAACAGTTTAATAGAAGGTCCCCAAACACAAATATCTGCAGAACAACACTTTTAAGAAGTTCACACCCTTCTATGTGCACATTTAAACTGAGTGAAGCAACAAATTGATGCTTGCACAGAATAAGGGACCACAATATCAGTGAATTTAAAAGGGGAATCAATTGGAGTCAAAGTTAAGGCCTAAGAACGCATCACCTGACTTATAAACAAAACATAAGCTGTCATGAAACAAATTCTCAGGTGTTTGACCCTCATTTCTCATCATCATGTGCAGGGATCTGCAACCTGCGGCTCTGGAGCCACATGTGGCTCTTGGGTCCATTGACAACAGTTCTTTCAAGCTTTGACCAAAACTAACATAAAACTGAATTTTATTGGTTGTTATACTAAAATAAAAAGGGTTGTTGTACTAAATTGTAAAGGGATAAAGGGGTAAAGGGAGCTAGCTCCCTTTATGTGAAAGGGATTTTCAACTAACAATTCAACTAATTCCTTCATCTTTAAAAACTGTGTTAGGATAGGCTAAGTGCTTGGTAACTGTACAGTACTGTACACATATTTATTAAAAAAAAAAAAAAAAAATATATATATATATATATATATATATATATTTGTGATCCTACTTACGGATTTTCGACTTACGAACGGCCCGTAGGTACGGAACTCGCTCGTAAGTCGGGGACTACCTGTATGTATGTATATATATATTTTTTTTAAAATATATATATATATATATACATATATATATACAGCAGACCCCCTACTTACGTACGAGTTTGGGACATAAGAGCTATTCGCAGCTCGATTCTGCCGTAGCTAGGGGGTGAAAATATCGTCCCGTTCGTAGGTCCTTATTCCGTTCGTAGCTCGCGGAAATACCGCTAACGGACCGCCGCACACTCATTTAAGCATGTACAGTAGTGTACTGTAATGTTAAACATTGCTATTCACATTTACAGAATAAATAAAAATATAATTTCTTACTTTGAGATGGTCAAAGCCGACATCTTAGGTTGCCATGCGTTGATTGTTGTCGGGCCGAGCAGCGCCGCGGCCGGCGAGCGACCCACGGCAGCTGCTCGAGGCCTGTTAGCTTCTGCTAGCCAGGCCATGAGCTGGTGTTGGAGCGGCGGTGCGGCGCGATCGGCGATCAATCTGCAGCTGCTGCTCCAGCCTGAGACGTCCACAGAGCTCACAGAGACGTTTCCAGCTCGTAATTAATCCATATGAAGCCATCCTGGTCACCAGTCTTCAAAGGCCGGCTCCCTGTAGCCGAAACTGACCTAAGATGGCGTCCGGTGTTCTGCTGTAACTAGTGACCCTGTAAACTGGAGACTTTCAAAGCAGCCGTGACTGACCTAATGGCCTCCGGTGTTCTGCCTTAACTTGTGACCGTGAAAACTGGAGACCTTCTTCCTGTTATGACCGGAAGTTGCACATTTATTGCGCAATCATGACAAAAATGATCAGAAATGATCATTTTTATCATAATTATTATTTATAAAGCCTTTAAAACAACCACAGCTGCAACAAAGTGCTGTACACATGAAATTAAGAACATTTAAACACACAAAAAAAAATTTTTTTTTTTTTTTTAATACAGTAATGTCATATTTTTATTAAATATGATACGTTCGTAGGTCCCGTTGTTCGTAGGTCGATGGAGTCGTAGGTAGGGGGTCACCTGTATATATATATATATTTGTCAAGTGTGAGCAAGAACTGCCTCTAAATGAGTAACCATAGCTTTGTTTAAAGAGTTTAATGACAAACCTGCAAAAACTAACACTTTCATTCATGATATCAAGCTTGTTGCTCTAATTGATTATTTTCATTAAGAGTGTTTATGAAGTCTTTAATAATACAACAATGCTCAGCACTAAATTTGATAAGTATGACAGTAGGGCTCAGTTGACCTAAACATTTTTGACACATTGACAAATGAACTTAGAAATAAACAGTCTCTTTTTCTTCTATGACAGCACAACGGCTCAGTGGTTAGCACTGTTGCCTCACAGCAAGAAGGTCTTGGGTTCAATCCCCAGTTGGATTTGGGATCTTTCTGTGTGGAGTTTGCATGTTCTTCTCGTGTTTGCGTGCTTTGTCCGGCTACTCCGGTTTCCTCCCACAGCCCAAAAACATGTATGTTAGGCTGCCTTCAGGCCCAGACCTCCCTCATAAAAGAGACCTGTGATCTCATAGGGATTTGCCTGGTTAATAAAGGTTAATAAATGATAAATTCATTAATTAAAAAAAAGAATCTTTCTTAGAATTTGGATTGATATCAGCCAAGATGTGACCTCATGCCTGATTTAGTTAATCAAATAGAGGGTTGAGCTTTGACCACTTCAAACAGAATCAAAAGCTAAACAACAGAACAAAAAAACAAAAAACAACAACTCAAAATTCAAAGATCCTGACAACTGTTTAATAACCTGACATAAATTTATATTTTAAGTTCATATATGTTTTTACATAAAACAAAACAGACTTAAATATCATGCCAATGTAATTACTTGGTGGAACAGTGGAAAAGTGGATAGAGCTGTTTCCTCTCCGTGAGAAAGTTGCTGGTTTGGCTCCCGCCCTGGGCCTTCTTCTTGATGATCTTAGGTTTTCTTCAGGTTCTCCGAGTTTCTCCCACAGACCATAAACATGCGTGTTAGGCTAACTGATATCTGTAAAATGTCCCTAGGTGAGAATAAAATTACAGGTAGTCCCCGGGTTACGACGGTCTCGACGATTCGACTTTACGAACGCCTCCCATTGAAAAGCATTGTTTCAAGTTACGTGGTTTATGCGCCTTTACACCAGAAAATATGGTACCGAAACAAAACTTACAGGAGAAACAAAACTTACAAGAAGGAGGGAGGGGGGAGCTTTACGTGCTGGAAACTTGAGACCTCAGACAGAACGCAGCAGAGGAGGAGGTCAGGAGGGGCTAATACTATGCTAAATATGCTAACTCTGGACTGCTGGACCGTACATGGAAATACAGGAGATCTTATTGTTTTGAGCGGAGGGACAGCTGAGCAACGAGCTAACATGCTAACAGACGTTGCTGTAAACGCTGTGAAGCTGCAGGAAGCTCACCAGCTTCCAGTAAGAAATTAACTCTTTTTTTCCCCTTCATTATGGCTTTGAATGTACCGTATGTGTTTTTTGATAATTATGTAGGGTAATGTGTTAGGATAGGCAAAGTGCTTGGTAAAAAATACAGTACTATATGTATGAGGTGCATGTATGAGGTGCATGTATGAGGTGCATGTATGAGGTGTCGTTTGTACGTATTTTCCGACTTACGACGATTTCCGTCTTACGAACGGGCGTAGGAATGGAACTCGTTCGTAAGTCGGGGACTACCTGTAGTTATTTGTCTCTGTGTCCCTGTGATGGACCTGTGATCTTGGTGTCCCCCACCTCTTGCACAGTGACTGCTGGACATAGGCCCCGAGACATGGAAAGGAAAAGTGGGTAAAAGAAAACAAATGTATGCATTTACCTAAATCTGGATAAAAACGTCCTGCAACCCATGTTTGCTTTATTGCTATTGGTGCAGGGCTGCACTAAAACTTTACGTAAACTCCAGATTATGAACATTTAGGATGACTAAGATTTAAATACAATGAATTTCATTGCTATTGCTGTCATTTTTTATAGGTTTGCCGCTTCTTATGGTAAAACATTTTATATTAAAGGCATGTGTTAAAAGTATGAATAATGAGCAGACTGTTTGGAAATGGTTCATCGTTGCAGTGGTAATTCACTTTCTCATTGCTGGCAATGATTTTGCAATTATGAACATTTGCAGCGGTCCATGATAAGACCAACTGGTTGACAAATATACTTGTCTTACCGGAGTGCTTTTATTACCCAGGGGAAAGTTTTTAGAGCAGACGGTTGCCTCAGTGGGCCGAGCTGTGTCAATTAACAATAAACAATGTTCTCAGCAAGGGGCCAACTTATAGCTAGTTTTACGTAAAGTGAAGAAGAGGAATTGCATCAAACTGTAACAAAAGGACACAATAGCATTTTTGATAACCGGTCCTATAAGAGTGGTCCAGGGTTGACCGGTGCCATTGATCTTTTGCACATCTCTTGCAAGAGAGCATCTGCTGCTGCTGAGATGATTAGGTTGGAGTTGATCTGGTCCCAGGGTGATCGCAGGAAGATGAAAGTCTCAGCTGTGTCCACATTGATGGAGCTGATCTCCAGGGGAAGACGAGCAGGCAGGTTCCTTCTGAAGTCACAGAACCCTGATCATGATGAACTAATTGGACTGTTTCAAAATGTGATCATCATGTGCTGCAGAGAGGCACTCTTTTTTTTTTTTTTTTTACTGTTTTGCTTCCTTGGGGCATGCCATGCAGATTTCTTCCTGCTTTGTTATTAGGTGTGAGGACCTGTTCACATTTGGAGTGTTTTGGGTCAGCAGGTCAGAGAACAGGCTCACCAACACCTGGGGGAAGCAGAGTTCATCACTCAGAGAGCCATTAAAAAGCAGAAGGCTGGGAGGTGATCAGTGGGAACATGCATTTGCAAGTAAGACGTCTGGCTGTACGACTGTGTGCAAATTTTTATTTATTTTAATTTTATTTACCCTTTATTTATACAGGTTAGTCTCATTGAGCCACAAGAACTCTTTTTCAAGAGAGACCTGTTTAGGGAGCAGATGGTGGGGGTTAAGGGCCTTGCTCAGGGGCTTAGAGTGGGGCGAATGAGGGTGGAGGCAGGTGTGGGTGTTTCACCTTTTTCCACCCACATTCTTTGATGTTGTCGGTACCAGGGCTTGGACTGGCGATCTTCCGATCACAGGCCCACCGTCTCTAACCACTGCGCCACCACTCCCCATAAATGTTCGCTTTTAGCCAGCAGGCGCATGCACAGCATGTTGATTTTGGAGAAGAATTGTTTTTTGAAGAGAAAGAAAAAAAAAAGGCGGATTCAGAGGTGGAGTTGATGAATGTGTTGATGGTGGCATTTTGATAGGGGTAATTTTGTCCTGACAGGGCCCAGGCTTTCTCATGAATCAAAATGTGTCAGGCAGGCGCTGGAGATGGAGGGCCGCTCATTGTGGCTTTGACACCCGTGTGAGGGGCTGAGGCTGCTGGGGGTCAAGTGTGACACCTCATTTGGACAATGTTGATTTAGTGTGGCCGCAGCGCAACAGACCTCCTCCCAAGGGGTATGGAGAGGCGTTTGAGCGAGGGGGTGGGGAGTCCCCAGTACTGGATGGAGAACGAGGGGCTACTGCTCTTCATCTGCAAGCCGTTCACGTGACAGCTTGCAAATCATGCACTGTTGTCCGAACCCACCACCCTCCCCTAGCTTTAGCTTTCACCCTGTCTAGTTTCTAAAATATATATATTTTTTACGTGTAATTTCTATGAGGCACCAAAAATATTTGTTTGTAAGGAATTTCTGTTTTCTTTAAACGTTCTCTGATTTGGTCAATTTTCCCCCTTCAGTGACCCCACTACCCCTGACAGGATATTTGTGACCTTTCACCTTTGATCTTTCAGATCCAAATTGTTTTCCATAATGTCAGGAGATCCACTGACAAGCTGCAGTTGTGCTCTCAGTTCAAGTGCGAACTGCTGTTTGCTAATTTTAGAATCAAGGCTTTTGTTGTTTTTTAGGGTATATCCCCAACGGTGAATTATTGTAAATCGTGTATTTCTTTTTTCTTTTTGGCGAATAGCGTCTCAAGAACAGCTGTTTGTACTTGTTCATTATTTGTGTCAGCTATATGTAATAGTCTGAAGTTTGTTTAACTTTTTTAGAACTAGATTCAGTAAAATCTTTGACAATTTTAAATGCTGATCAAAAACGCCAAATAGAATGTGATGAATCTGTTTAAACGTTTTTTGTAAAAAGGACTAGTACTTACAATCTCAAGGAAACAGATATTTTTGTTATGCCACAATATAGAACTAGTTAAAAGAGTAGGTCTACTTTAGTACAGGGAATAGGACTGGAATGGTTTGGAAACTGATATTAAAATTGCAAAGTCAATATCTATATTAAAGGAAATTATTAAAACAAAAATTCTGAACAAATATTCATAAATTGGTTTATATCCAAATTACTATATATGGTATTGTGTGAGAAGTCATTTATTATCTTATATTTTTTAACATGTGATTGCTGTTTGAATTGATTGTTTGAATTAATTTTGTTTGAAGAAGGGGCAGATATAATAAGATTTTTTTCTTCTTCTGCCTCCTTTCATTTCATGCATTGTTTTGTTTTTTAATGTGGTTTTGTATTTAATTTTCTTGTGTTTTTTTTTTTTTTCAAATTTGAAATGAATATTCTTTTTAAACAAATAAAATAAAAAGTGTTCACTTTCCTGTTTTCTGTTAGAAAGTTGTGAAGGTAATGTCGTAACTTTTACATATTTGTTTTTTGGAAAATATCAGAATACATTTACATAATGAAAAGCTGAAAATGCTGCAGATATACATTATATTTTAAATATAAATGAAAAAAATTGTGTTGCTTTATGAGGTGGTGCCAAGTTGTGAATGGCCTCCAGGCTAACTTCTACTTTTTCACTGCAAGATATTTTAAATCATCTTCATCCAGAAACCTGGAACAAATGTTTAAAGCACTTTAGCATACATGCAATGAGATCAGTCACAGTTTAATTCATATTTTCAAAACCAGCACATTGTTTGAACTGAATGTACTGCAGATATGAGCAGAGATTTGAAATACTGTAGTAACAATAATTAATACTTTGTTTTAAACGTTTTAGTTTACTAGATTGCAAGACCTATCTGTGGTTATTATTTATATATCATCATTCCTCTGCATATTTAGTTATTTTTCTTTAATGTAATTTGATATTATTATTGTGTTGAAGATGTTTATATGCAATCTTATTTGTTCAAATTAAAGTACAAACAAAAAAAGGAACTGTTTGGACACTTTATCTTCAAAATTGTTGCAAATGAAGGAGACGAGAATTTGTTTGTAACGTGTAAATAAGGAAAGATACAGTATATGGGTTTTCTGGTGTAGTGTGCTCACATCCTCCATGTTTGTGTGTGGATGAAAGTGCTAATGTTTTGCAGAAACTGTTACGTAAAAGGCCTTTTTACTTGAGAAAAGTAATAAAATTGTGGAGCAAACTAAGATTAACTATAAGGAGAACTAATGAGAAATCTGATATGGGTCTTTCAACTCAATTCAACTTTATTTTGGTAAATTAAAAACATTACAAGAATAGAAAACAATATAAAATGGTAAATCATTTCTGTTGTACTGCCCCCATCTGGCCATATTGTGAAAGTGTTTTTGAAATGATTAGATTCATGTATAACACATGAAAATATCACTTTATATCTAAAATCACTGAAAAGAGTGACACAGCAGGACAGATGTAATCCAGTCATGGGTTCTGACAGGCTCTGCTCCTGTCATGTTTTTTCATGTTGTCTCTCCCAATCACTGCAGGTGTCTCTCATTCCTACTCGTCAGTGTTAGTATATATTCAGCCCCTTGGTGTCTAGTCTTTGTGTCCGGATTGTCCTTGTCCCGTCAAGGCTTCATGACTGCTACTCCCTCTGTTTCTCCATTGAGTAAGTTGCTGCACTGCCAGCTGTTTATTTTGTTACTTTGTGAAATAAATAAGTTTACTTACTTTTACCGGAGCTTCCTCGTTTCTCCTGCATATGGGTTCACAACGCAGAGATGCCATCATGACAGAATCCAGACACCATACTGAACCCAGTGGGAGAAAAATAACTCTTTTTGAGTACGCTGTCCGAGAGGCGAAGAAGACCGCTCAACGTGAGGAAGAGATGAGGAAGAGGAACGCATTCATCGGGACTCGCTTGGTGATCAGACTGGACCCCTTTTCCTCGCCACCTCAAAGAGCGGCAGCGACTCACAAGAGACCTCCTGTTGTCCCGGATGAGTTTCCAGTGATGGAAGGGCACCTCTTCCGGGTTCGCCGCAGGAGGAACAAACGGCAGATTCGAGCCGGCTTCATCGAACCCCAGCCCCTCCCGTCTTCAATGCCTTGCCGGTTGTCTGAAGAGCCGGGGAGAATTTCGAAGGGGGGGGCATCCCAGTCCTCCTGTCTGCTGGTCCAGCAGATGGGCTCTGAGGGAACCCAAGAGGGACTCTCGATGGAGGGGGACGAAGTCTGCAGCTCGGCCGGTCTCTGGGACAGGTTGATCGCGGCGGAGGAAGCCATTTCCTCATTTACAGGAGCTGACGGCAATGGCGACTCGCCGGGGGCATGGCAGCGTTTTCAGCAGGCGTGGTCAGAGAGACGTTTGCTGCGTTCGCTTCTGTTGACCCCTTCTCAGCCTGACACACCTCCCAGCTCATCAACAGCTGCTTCACGTGTCAGCACAGCAGCAGCTACACCCAGTACAGGACCCACTCCTGTTGCTCAGCCTGATGCACCTCTCAGCTCTCCAGAAGTTGCACCTCCCAGCTCAGGTCCAGTAGCACCTCATAAACTGGTTTCCATGCCAGCACCGCCTAAACTTCCTCCTGTGCCAGCACCAAGACTGGCCTCTCCGGTGCCAGCACCAAGACTGGCCCCTCCGGTGCCAGCACCAAGACTGGCCCCTCCGGTGCCAGCACCAAGACTGGCCCCTCCGGTGCCAGCACCAAGACTGGCCCCTCCGATGCCAGCACCAAGACTGGCTCCTGCTGTTTCAGCACCGAAGCTGGCTCCTACACCAGCACCAGGGCAGGGTCTTGCACCAGTTCCTGACCCACCAGGTCCATCGGAAGCAGTCTCTCTCTCTCTTTGTTTCCACAGACACTGGTCCAGAGGTGGTCTTGGGTCCTGAGGTCCTCACTCATCCATCTGGAGGCCTCACTCCATCAGAGGTCCTCGTCACATCGGGGGTCTTCGTTCCAGAGCTCCTCGCTGCTCCTTCTGGGGTCCTCACTTCATCTGAGGTCCCCACCGAAGTGGTCCGCGCTTCGTCGGAGGTCCTCGCTTCACCGGGGGTCTTCACTCCTCTGGAGGTCTTCACCAAGGAGGTCCTCGTTCCATCTGAGGTCCTCGCTCCTCCATCAGTGGCTCTCATCCAACCGGAGGTCCTCGTCTCGTCGGGGGTCTTCGCCGCTGAGGTCTTCCCTGCCACTGGAGATCTGGGGGCAGCCGCAGAAGACACAGAACCATCAGCCACAGACCATGCCTCATCGGCTGCTGGCTCCTCTTCGTCGACCGAAGACGTCTCAGAGGGTCCCGACGACGTCTCAGAGGGTCCCGACGACGTCTCAGAGGGTCCCGACGACGTCTCAGAGGGTCCCGACGGCGTCTCTGAGGGTCCCGACGGCGTCTCTGAGGGTCCCGACGGCGTCTCTGAGGGTCCCGACGGCGTCTCTGAGGGTCCCGACGGCGTCTCTGAGGGTCCCGACGGCGTCCCTGAGGGTCCCGACGGCGTCCCTGAGGGTCCCGACGGCGTCTCTGAGGGTCCCGACGGTGTCTCTGAGGGTCCCGACGGTGTCTCTGAGGGTCCCGACGGCGTCTCTGAGGGTCCCGACGGCGTCTCTGAGGGTCCCGACGACGTCTCATCGCCAGTCTTGGCGCCTGACGATGCCTCGTCGAAGGTCTTCGTTTCGTCGGGGGTCTTCGCTTCTCCAGAGGGCCTCGCTTCGTCGAAGGTCTTTGTTTCGTCGGGGGTCTTCGCTTCTCCAGAGGGCCTCGCTTCGTCGAAGGTCTTCGTTTCGTCGGGGGTCTTCGTTTCTCCAGAGGGCCTCGTTTCGTCGGGGGTCTTCGCTTCTTCAGAGGGCCTCGCCTCGTCGAAGGTCTTCGTTTCGTCGGGGGTCTTCGCTCCTCGTCTCGTCGAAGGTCTTCGTTTCGTCGGGGGTCTTCATCTCGGAGGTCCTCGTCTCACCGGTGGTCTCCACTCCTCTGGGGGTCTTCGCTCATGAAGTCCTCGTACCACCAAAGGTCCTCGCTCTGCTGGAAGTCCTCGTTTCGCCGGGGGGCTCCACTGCAGATATCCTCGACTCTTCAGGGGTCCCCGCTACAGCTGAGGTCCTCGTGTCTACAGTGGCTCCTCGGTCCTGCGTATCTCCTGGAGGCCTCACTATGACTGGGGTTTCCTCCTCTTCTGGTGATGGGCGACCTCCTGGACGTCCTCCGGATCCGGCTGTTGGTGATGGGCGACCTCCTGGACATCCTCCGGATCCGGCTGTTGGTGATGGGCGACCTCCTGGACGTCCTCCGGATCTGCCTGTTGCCTCCATCCGCCCGCCCT
>JBBPBX010026796.1:0-12774 GCA_038048925.1 Garcialebias charrua | reverse complement strand
ATGGATGGATGGATGGATATATATATATATTTTATATATATATATACAGTATATATAATATATAATATATATATAATATATATATATAGATATAATATATATATATATATAATATATAATATATATACAGTATAATATATATAATATATATTATATATAAAATATATAATATATATATAATATACAATATATTATATATATATATAAAATATATATATATATAGTATACAGTATAGATTTTAAAATAATAGTTTAGTCCTCAAAAGAAATCCAAACAGAAGATTATCCACACTTTTGAGTCAGTTACATTTATTTGCATTTTTTTCTTAGGTTGAGCATAAAGGAAAAGTGAGATGTTTTATTCATTTTTTAACATGTGTGAAGCTTTTAGTTGCAATATAAGTCAAATTTATTAATTTTGATTTTTTTTCCATACACATCAAATAAAAGGGAAGCTGAAATTTTAGATATTTCATTTTATTGATTTATTTATTTTTATGTTTAGTCAGTGACCTGGATTATTTTAGTGTATCCAGTGTTACCACATTAGAGAGCGAGTGCAGCTGTGTCCTCGTATAACCTGCCTGTTTTTATTCACATTCACCCCCACCCATCCACCCACACACACACACACACACACACACACACACACACCACCACCACCACCACCACCACCACCAGAAAATATAAAAGATCAGAAACTTCTCAAATGAGGAACCACAGTAACTTTGTCTCATCATAGAAACAAAGATATCAGACGTCTTGATCATAATTATTGTGTGAACGTTTATGAAGCATTCACACTACAGTACTGTGATCTATTTTTCTTCTGCAAATTTTTGGTGTGATTTTCTTCTCACAGTTTTAGGCTATTTCAACAAATCATATATCAAAACATTTAGCTCTTTCAGGATAATCCTGGTATGACTTTTGGTATTGGTGCAAGTGGTGCAACTTTAGCTTTTTGAAATGTTTAGCATTTTCTGCCATTTTTCCCCATAGAAAATGAACTGAGCTTATTTTATCCGTCATATATTTAGACCTGTTTACAACCTTTGTCTGCTCCTTTCACATTCTGTTCTGGTTCAGCTTCTTTCAGTTTCCTTGAGCAAATCATTTTTTAAACTGATATTTTCTGCTAATTTCAGCTGTTTTTCAGCTGTTTTGTGCTCCTTCCGGATAATTTCTGCTAACTATGACATTTTTGTGCTTCTTCTAACTTGTTTCTGCTAAGTCAGCTTATTATGCTCATTTCAGCATACTTATGCTCATTTCAGTTTTTTCTGCTATTTTTTTGTTTTAGCTAATTTTAGCTGTTTTCAGATATATTCAAGTTTTACTACAATTTCTGCTAATGTCAGCCTAATTAACTCATTTGTTCTAATTTCAGCTTGTTATTCTCCTTATTTTGGCTGTTTTCTGGCTAGTTACAGTTTTATTTTATTTTATTTAAGCTACTTTTTAGCTGTTTTTGTGCAAAACTTAACCTTTTCAGTTAATTCCATTTTTGTTTTGTTTTTAAGCTCACTTCAGCTCCTTCCACTTCCTTCTGGCAGCTTCTTTCTGCCTTTTCAGCTACTGTTCAGCTACTGTTCAGATATCTTTCACAATTTTCTGATTTTTTCTTTTGTTGAGTTCATAATTTTTGTGCTCATTTCTGCTTATTTAAACCTAATCCAGCAAATGTGTTTGTTCTACTTTCTTGCTAACATAGGCTTGTTCTTTCATTTCAGCTATATTTCAGCATGTTTTCAGCTACTTTCAGCTGTTTTCCAGCAAGTTATTTTCCAATGAGCATTCACACTACATTTTCACAGCAAATGCAATTTCTCTAGTTTAGTATTGTAACGACCCTGTGTTGGTCCTGCTTTGGGTCCAAGTGTTTCTGTGTATTTGTTGAGCTGTTGTGATTCTGTTGACCCCCGCCCTCATGTGTTGGACTGGTCGTGGGGGTAGGGGAGGGGTAGGAGCAGGGAGGAGGGACCGGGAAAAGGGGGACGAAGAAGAAGAGTCCAGGAGTGTGTTGATGTTAGCAGGCAGCTAACAGTGTGTTCGCTCGCGTGTGTACCGCGTTTTCTGTTGAGGCGTGAGCTGCAGCCTCGGTAATAGCAGCTCTTCCCTGTTTCTGAATAAACCCCGTTTGGCTGGACTCCGTCTGCAGTGTTGGCGTCATTACATTGGTGTCAGAAGTAAACCAACGCTACCGAGCTGAGTGAGTACTACTGGCTCGTCGCCTCCACCCGCGACATCAGCGTCATGGACGGAGCGCTCGTCCAGGTGAAAATTAAAGCGGAGGGAATGGAGGACGAAGAGGCTCGGAGAGAGGGGTTCACTAAAATAACTCAGGCGACGGCTGCTCTGCGCAGCTCTGCAGCGAGCATGGCTGCCGAAGCAGGACTGAAGACCGGCGGGGGGGCGGGTCCGTCGACGCCATTTTCTCCAAGCACGCCAAAAGATTCACATGGCGGCAGCCATGACAGTTACGACAGCGTCGTCCAAAACATCACCGTCCCGTTGAAGACGCCCAAGTACTCTGGTAGGTCCAGCTAGGAGGCCTTCCATGCACAGTTTGAGCTGCTGGCTCATGCAGGGAGGTGGACAGCAGAGCATAAAGCCCTGCAGCTGGCTCTCTGCCTACAAGATGATGCACTGGACTGCCTGTTGCTGTTGGGCTCAGAGGACAGAAAAGACTATGATGCACTAGTCGGAGCTTTAAAGAGGCGGTTTGGACAATGTGTGCAACCAGACATTTTTAAAAATAAACTCAGCAACAGGAGCAGGTTGCCGGGTGAACCCCTGCGTGCTTTGGCTAATGACATTGAGAGCCTCACACGCAGAGCCTATTCACACATGCAGTCAGGGGTTCAGAATGAACTAGCAAAAGATCAGTTCATCAGAGCCCTGGCACCACCGGAGCTGCGTGTGCAGGTTCAGCTGATGCACCCCCGATCCCTGCAAGACGCATTGGACTTAGCAGTGGAGAGAGAGTGTTTGCTGGGAGTAGCAGCGGGAAACGACCTGAGAGGACAACCACCGGCATGCAGATCTGCGGAGGGGGCAGAGCTGAACCAGGAGAAACCTGCTTGGGTCTCGGAGCTGACAGAAATGATCCGAGCAGTGGCGCTACAGTTGACGCGGGACTCCTCCGCACCCCCAGCTGTTTGTTGGGGCTGTGGCCAACCGGGACACCTCCTGAGGCAGTGTCCTAAAACAGTCAAGATGCAGGGAAACGACACGGGGTTTGCGGGAGGGAGGAATCGCAGATCCCTACTATAGCCTCCACACCTTCATCGCCAGCGGACGAGGACCGACAGCTCGAACAGGGGGCCCTAGCCCAGAATTCCTTTGAAACTGACTCAGCCCCAGACCAAGCAACCAGGGTTGTGGTGGTTGGACGCACATGTGTTGGGGACTTTTGTTATGTCCCAGTCTCTGTGGAAGGGATCCCATGCACAGCCCTGATTGACACTGGTTCCACGGTAACGCTAGTGAGGCCTGATGTGGTACCAGACTGGACTCGGATCCAACCCACCACAGTGCAGCTGCGCACAGTCACAGGGGACATGGCACCTATGAAGGGGAGGGGGACAATGACTGTTAATGTGGGTGGCCGATCTATCACCCACCCTGTGTGGGTAGCAGATGTGCAGGACATGTGCATATTGGGGCTGGACTTTTTAAGGGCTGCGGGGTGCCAGTTGGATTTAGGTGTGGGGACATGGAGTTTTAAGGAGGGCCCTCTCATTCCACTGTTACCCACAGCTCCTGATCACGCTCTTATGGGTCCTGTGGCCTGCTACACGGAACCTCAGGTCGCAGCTGTCAAGCACACCTCCCCTCAGCCCAGCCAGATTGCTGCCACCATGGCCCCCGCACCTGCGAGTCCTATGCCCCCAGTGTGGGTGCCCCAGAAGAACCGAGACTATGTGTGGACTGAACAGTGCCAGGGAGCGTCTGGCCGTCTGCGGCAAACTCTGACTGAGCCCCCAGTCCTCGCTCCTGCAGACCCCTCCCTCCCTTTCATCCTCGACATGGATGCTAATGGCGTGGGGGCCCGATCCCAGCAGAGTGACTCGGTAATCTGCAGAGGGCTGCAGGTGGTCGGCACAGACAGCTGGAGGCACCAACAGGAACAGGACCCCGATATCCAGCCTATGTTGCAGTGGGTGGAGAGACAACTGAAGCCACCGTGGGAGGAGGTTGCTAGGCTCTCGCGGGCAACTAAAAGGTTGTGGTCCAAGTTTGAGGCTCTGCGTCTGGAAGACGGGGTGCTACAGAGGTCATGGAAGGACCCCTCCACGGGTGAGGAGCGGTGGCAGACTGTAGTCCCAAAAGGCCTGAAAGACGTAGTCCTGCAGGGCGTGCATGGAGCGTCTGGGTCTGGACATTTTGGCGTTACAAAGACTCTACGCCGCCTCCGACAGGGGTTTTACTGGGGCCAGTGCAGGAGGGATGTGGAGGACTTCTGCCGCCGTTGTGACTTCTGTACAGCACGGAAGGGGCCGACAAGTCAGTCTCACGCCCGCCTACAACAGTTTGTTTTAGGAGCCCCGATGGAGCGAGTGGCCGTGGACATCATGGGCCCCCTACCACGCTCAGACAGGTTAGAGACAGCCCATGCAATTGCCCTGAGGCAACAGGAGCAAGCGGGCATGCGCCAGAAACTGAACTATGATGTAAGAGCGATGGGCCGACACTTTACTCCAGGGGAACTGGTCTGGGTGCACAACCCTCGTAGGAAGAAGGGACGGTGCCCGAGACTGGACAGTCAGTGGGTGGGTCCCTGCAGAGTGTTGGAGCGCCTGGGGGAGGTGGTCTACAGAGTGCAGATGCCCCAAAACAGGAGAAGAGTAGCTCTGCACAGGGACAGGTTGGCCCCCTATCAAGGCAGGTATGTACCGCAGCCCCCAGAAGGCCAATGGTCGGGGTCTCGGGTGTGTGCGCCAACATCCCCAGAAGTTTTATCACTGCCGTCAAACGAGGTCCCAGCCGCAGAGTCGGGAGCGCTGCTGGGAGCTCGCCCACAACAGACGAGGAGGGCCCCAAGACGGTCTGATGACTTTGTCCCCTCGTGGGCGAGGGACTCTGTAGTGGGGGGGTAGTGTAACGACCCTGTGTTGGTCCTGCTTTGGGTCCAAGTGTTTCTGTGTATTTGTTGAGCTGTTGTGATTCTGTTGACCCCCGCCCTCATGTGTTGGACTGGTCGTGGGGGTAGGGGAGGGGTAGGAGCAGGGAGGAGGGACCGGGAAAAGGGGGACGAAGAAGAAGAGTCCAGGAGTGTGTTGATGTTAGCAGGCAGCTAACAGTGTGTTCGCTCGCGTGTGTACCGCGTTTTCTGTTGAGGCGTGAGCTGCAACCTCGGTAATAGCAGCTCTTCCCTGTTTCTGAATAAACCCCGTTTGGCTGGACTCTGTCTGCAGTGTTGGCGTCATTACAGTATCATTTCCACTGTCTGTTTGTGTTTCCCCCTCAGAATGTATTATGTTTATGTTTATGTTTATTAATGTTTATTATTTATATGTTATTATTTATATTTATGTTTATTAATGTTTATTATTTAGTCGAAGACCCCGAGGAGGGAAACGTGTCATGGAGACAGAGGGAGAGGAGGAAAGTGAAGAATGTAGGACTGAGGGTTGCAACTCTAAATGTGGGGACAATGACAGGCAAAGGTAGAGAGCTGGCTGACATGATGCAGAGAAGAAAGGTAGATGTTTTATGTGTCCAAGAGACCAAGTGGAAGGGCAGCAAGGCTCGCAGTATTGGAGCAGGGTTCAAACTGTTTTACCATGGTGTGGATAGAAAGAGAAATGGAGTAGGGGTGGTCCTGAAGGAGGAGTTGGCAAAGAATGTAGTAGAGGTGAAGAGAGTGTCAGATAGGGTGATGTGTCTGAAGGTAGAAGTAGAAGGTCTGATGCTAAACATAGTCAGTGGTTATGCTCCACAGGTTGGATGTGATGGGGAGGAGAAAGATACATTTTGGAAAGATTTGGATGAAGTGATAGAGAGTATTCCCAGGGAGGAAAGAGTGGTGATTGGAGCAGACCTGAATGGACATGTTGGTGAAGGAAACAGAGGGGATGAGGAAGTGATGGGTAGGTTTGGTGTCAAGGAAAGAAACCAGGAAGGACAGATGGTGGTGGATTTTGCCAAGAGAATGGAAATGGCTATAGTCAATACCTATTTCCAAAAGAGGGAGGAACATAGAGTGACCTATAAGAGTGGAGGAAGGAGTACACAGGTCGACTACATTCTGTGTAGAAGAGGAAACCTGAGAGAGATTGGAGACTGTAAGGTTGTGCAGGGGAGAGCGTGGCCAGACAGCATCGGATGGTTGTGTGTAGAATGACTGTTGTTGCGAAGAAGAGAAAAAGAGTAAAATCAGAGAAGAAGACCAAATGGTGGAAGCTAAAGAAGGAAGAATGTTGTGAGAAATTCAGAGACGAGCTGTTAAAGGCTCTGGGTGGTAAGAAAGAGCTTCCAAGTGACTGGGCTACTACAGCAACAGTAATTAGAGAGACAGGTAGGAAGGTACTTGGTGTGTCATCTGGACAGAGAATGGATGATAAGGAAACCTGGTGGTGGAATAGTGAAGTGCAGGACGCCATTCAAAGAAAGAGATTAGCCAAGAAGAAATATGACAGTGAGAGGACTGAAGAGAGGAGACAGGAATATAAGGAGATGGGACATAGAGCAAAGAGGGAAGTAGCTAAGGCAAAGCAGAGGGCGTACAATGAGTTGTATGGGAGACTGGACACTAAAGAGGGCGAGAAGGACTTGTACCGATTGGCAAGACAGAGGGATCAGGCTGGAAAGGATGTGCAGCAGGTTAGGCTTATTAAAGATGGGAATGGGAATGTTCTAACAAGTGAGGAGAGTGTGATGGGAAGATGGAAGGATTACTTTGAGGAGCTAATGAATGAAGAGAATGAAAGAGAAAGAAGAGTGGAGGTCATAGAAACTGTGGACCAGGAAGTGGGAAAGATTAGTGAGGGTGAAGTCCGGAAAGCTCTGAAAAGAATGAAGAAGGGGAAGGCAGTAGGACCTGATGACATACCAGTGGAGGTTTGGAAATGTCTTGGAGAGGTGGCAGTGAGGTTTTTGACTCAAATATTTAATGGAATATTTGAGGGTGAGAAAATGCCTGAAGAATGGAGAAGAAGTGTGCTGGTTCCCATTTTTAAGAACAAGGGTGATGTACAGAGTTGTAGCAACTACAGGGGAATTAAGTTGATGAGCCACACGATGAAGATCTGGGAGAGAGTTGTGGAAGGAAGGCTTAGACAAGAGGTGACTATCTGTGAGCAGCAGTATGGTTTCATGCCAAGAAAGAGCACCACAGATGCCATCTTTGCTTTGAGGATGTTGATAGAGAAGTACAGAGAGGGTCAGAAAGAACTCCATTGTGTGTTTGTGGATTTAGAAAAAGCATATGACAGGGTGCCAAGAGAGGAGGTGTGGTATTGCATGAGGAAATCTGGAGTGGCAGAAAAGTATGTTAGACTGGTACAGGACATGTATGAGGACAGCAGGACAGTGGTGAGATGTGCTGTAGGAGTGACAGATAGCTTCAAGGTGGAGGTGGGATTGCATCAAGGATCGGCTCTGAGCCCCTTCTTGTTTGCTCTGGTGATGGACCGACTAACAGATGAGGTCAGGCAGGAATCCCCATGGACTATGATGTTTGCAGATGACATTGTGATCTGTGGTGAGAACAGGGAACAGGTGGAAGAGAACTTGGAGAGGTGGAGGTATGCACTTGAAAGAAGAGGAATGAAAGTCAGCCGTAGTAAGACAGAGTACATGTGTGTGAATGAGAGGGAGGCTGGTGGAACAGTGAGGCTACAAGGAGCAGAGGTCACAAAGGTGCAGGACTTCAAGTACTTGGGGTCCACTGTCCAGGAAAATGGGGAATGTGGTAAAGAGGTGAAAAAGAGAGTCCAGGCAGGATGGAGTGGATGGAGAAAAGTTTCAGGAGTGATTTGTGACAAAAAGGTGTCAGCAAAGGTCAAAGGAAAAGTTTACAAGACAGTGGTGAGACCAGCTATGTTGTATGGTCTGGAGACAGTGGCATTGACAAAAAGACAGGAGAAAGAACTGGAAGTAGCAGAAATGAAGATGCTGAGGTTCTCCTTAGGAGTGACAAGGATGGATAAGATCAGGAATGAGATCATCAGAGGTACAGCACATGTTGAACAACTGGGAGATAAAGTTAGGGAGGCCAGACTGAGATGGTTTGGACATGTCCAGAGGAGGGACAGTGGGTATATTGGTAGAAGGATGTTAGAAATGCAGCTGCCAGGAAAAAGACACAGAGGAAGGCCAAAGAGGAGATATATGGATGCAGTTAGAGAGGACATGAAGGTAGTTGGAGTGAGGACAGAGGATGCAGAGGACAGAGTGAGGTGGAGGAGGATGACTCGCTGTGGCGACCCCTGAAAAGGGAAAAGCCGAAAGAAGAAGAAGAAGAAGTTTATGTTTATTAAATTTGTTCATTTTTTTACAAAAGAAAACAATACAAGACAATCCCATAAATGATAATGTACAAAATATAAAAAAATGAAAGGTAGCAGAAAGAAGAATAAATCTTATTATATCTGCTCCTTTTCTCCAACAATTAGATTAAACAATAATAATTGTTGAGTGATGTGGTAATAATCAGTCGAGTTGAAGTTGATAATAACTCGTTTAATAACTGAGAACGCTGATACGGTGCGCTGATACGGTACAGAGCAACAACGGGTCGGAACCTGCCTCGCGCCCGAGCGTTAACCTAACAGCGGGTGTGCATGCGCAGACCCAGAACTACGGCAGCTGTGAAGGCTCAATATTACTGTGTGCACAGTCAATCTTCTACATCCTTTCTCCTTAGCTCATGCCTATTATCATAAACATTAAACAGTCACTTGTGCCATCATTTCAACAGTAACGTGACAAAATACATCATCACTATAAACCTAAACAAATAGGTTAGATAACAATTTTTTTTTTTAAATGATCACAACAATATGAACAATGCAGCCACATTGTAGGGCTATAGCAACAAGTTACACAGTCAATGGCACTAGTCTAAATATTTGGGATTCGGTTTGCTGACATGGCCTGAGCGTGTTGTGTAGAGTTTGTTTGTCACTGGTGAGGATGGATTAGCAACCGGAATCTGGACCCCATAATACTCCGAGTCCACCTTCTGCCGCGTTTGTCCGGTGACGACGATGGGCTTGTCTGAGATAGGGCCAGTACCCAGATACAGAGAGTCGTTTGGATCAAACTCAGTTGGAGGAGGCTCAGCCACAGGTAAGATGTGTTTCCTCTTCCTCCTATAGGTTTGTCCTTCTGACTGAACCAGATAAGACCCGGGCTCAGAGCACATTTCCTTGATGGTTCCCATGCGGTCATAACCCTTTGGTGTTTGTAGCCTGACAAATTGTCCATTCTCCAGTGGCTGAAGAGGTCGGCTCATCCTGTCATAGTACGTCTTCTGTGCCAATCTTTTGTGGAGGAGTTGAGCACTGATGCCCTCAGGATCACTTGTGTCCGGTGCTAGCAGTTCCTTTGGGAGAGGAAGTGTGGTTCGTGTTTGTCTCGACATGAGTCGTTGTGCCGGAGATCCCAGTGTGGTATCACGAGGTACATTCCTTAAGTTCAGCAGGCCGAGAAAAACATCAGTTTTGTCTCTGTAAGACTTTTCCATGAGGCTTTTGGCACTGCGGACAGCTCTCTCAGCTAATCCATTGGACTGAGGGTACTCGGGGCTGCTCGTGACCAAGATGAAGTCCCACTGTTTGGCAAAGTCTTTAAAGCGTTGGCTTGTAAACTCCCTGACATTGTCTGATATAAGAGTGTGAGGTGCTCCATGGACTGCAAAATGACGTTTCAGCTTACCAATGACTGTAGCAGATGTGATATCACGAAGCAGGTCAATCTCGAACCAGCCAGAGTAGGAATCGACGAGTACCAAGTGTTTGCCGTGCCACTCAAAGATGTCGGTGGCCACTATGGACCAGGGTAGCTGTGGAATGGGGTGTAGCTGCAGTGGCTCCTTCTGTTGATGCGGTTTAGTACTATTACATGCATGTCTGTACTACCTCGTCAATGTCTCTTGTCATTGTGGGCCAGAACACTATGTCTCTTGCCCTGCGCTTGGTGGCCTCAGCACCTGGGTGTCCTCTGTGAAGTATGTCCACATACGTCTTCTGTAATGAGAGGGGAATTACAGTTCTCTGTCCCTTCATTACAACGCCCTCGGCAACAGTGAGTTCATCCCTAAAGGGAAAGTACGGATGTACTGCATTTGGAAGAGTGCGTAGTTTGATGGGCCATCCATGTTTGATGATGCTGGTGAGTGACTGGAGAGTTGGTTCTGTAGCTGTGTGCTCTTTTAATTCCTCCAAACGAGCTGAAGATATATAACTCACAGACATCACATCAAAATCATCCACTTCATTTGCATGTTGGGTAGTGCAGCTCCTCGGCGCTCTTGACAGTGTGTCTGCCAGGTGCATTTGTTTGCCGCTCTTGTATACAAGGTTAATGTTGTATTTCTGGAGCCTCTTCATCATCCTTTGCAGTCTGGCAGGTGCTGCATGAATGGGCTTTTTTATTATGGTCACAAGAGGCTGATGGTCAGTTTCAACAGTTATTTGTTTACCATAGATGTAGTCATGAAATTTTAAGCATGCAAAAACAACAGTCAGCAGCTCTTTCTCGATTTGGGCATACCTTGTTTCAGTGTCTGTCAGTGTACGTGAAGCATAGGCTACTGGTTTGCCTTCCTGCATGCATGCTGCACCAAGTCCATATCGTGAAGCATCACAGGTGAGTGTGACGGGTTTGTGAACATTGTAATAAGAGAGCACTGGATGGTTGGACATGTGTCCCTTTAATGTCTCAAAAGCACGCTGCTGTGGTTCGTTCCATAACCACTCTGTGTCTTTGTGCGTGAGTTGCCCAAGTGAAGCAGAGATTTCACTGTAGGCTGGTATAAATTTTCCCAGGTAGTTGACCATGCTGAGAAATCTTTGTAAAGCTGAAATGTCTGTTGGCACTGGCATGTCACTTATTGCCTTTGTTTTTGATGGGTCCGCCTTTAAACCTTGAGCAGTAAACACATGTCCAACATAGCTGACTTGGTTCAGCCTGAACTTGCATTTCAGAGAGTTGAGTTTTAGATTTACCTCTTTAGCATGGTCGAGTACTTTTCATAGGTTGGCATCATGCTCGTCAACGTCCTTGCCACCAATGAGTATGTCGTCCACGATGATGGCGCAGGGGTATCCAGCAAAAATCTGTTCCATGGTGCGCTGGAATACCTCACTCGCAGAGCTGATCCCGAATGGCATGCGGAGAAACCTGTAGCAACCAAAACAGGTGCTGAAAGTGGTGAGCAGGGATGACTTGCAGTCCAATGAAATCTGCCAGAAAGAGTTCTTAGCATCCAGAACTGAAAATACAGTAGCATTAGACATCTGTGATGCAACATCATCTACTGTTCGCATTGGGTGATGTGGTCTTTTCAGAGCAGTGTTGAGGTCTTTGGGGTTGATGCATATTCTGATCTCTTGTTTGTCTTTCTTGTTGGTGGCAACCATGGACGATACCCAATCAGTTGGATCAGATACTGGTGTGATTACACCTAATTCTTGCATCCTGTCTAATTCAGCTTTGACCCTGTCTTTCATGGCTACTGGAATGCGGTGAGCAGGACGGATTACTGGCTTCAACTCTGGGTCAAGAGTCATTGAGTATGTAACTGGGAGCTTGCCCAACTCGTTTGAGAACAGTTCATTATATTCACGTCTAATTTGCTGCGTGAAGTCTTCAGGTGTATTGACACTGACCTGATGAACCTGTGTGCTAAGTGTTACAAGTCCCATTTCCAGTGAAGCATTTAGTCCAAGAAGTGGTAACACAGTCTCATGGATAATGAAGAAAGGTACAGTATACTGTTTGCTCCCTAGGTGGCAGCATAGGTTAACACATCCAGCAGTTTTGATCTTACTGCCACCAGGTGAGCCGCCTGGCCTTGTGGTGCGGACACAACAATCTCACTCTCAACGTGGAGAAGACAAAGGAGATTGTTGTGGACTTCAGGAAGAAGGATGCCCAACATGCCCCTCTGACCATCAACAGCACCGCAGTGGAGAGAGTAGACAGCACCAAGTTCCTGGGAGTGCACGTCTCAAAGGACCTGTCCTGGAGCAGGAACACTGCAGCACTGGCAAAGAAGGCTCACCAGCGTCTCTACTTTCTCCGCAAGCTGAAAAGGGCTGGAGCTTCAACCCCCATCATGAGCACCTTCTACAGAGGTGCCATAGAAAGTGTCCTGACCAGCTGCATCACTGTGTGGTTTGGTGCATGTACTGCATCCTGCCGCAAGAGCCTCCAGCGCATTGTGAGAGCAGCTGAGAAGATCGTGGGCACCTCCTTGCCCTCACTGCAGGACTTACACAGCAAACGCCTCACTCGGAAAGCCCACCGCATGGCAGGTGATCCCACACACCCACTACACAGCTGCTTCAGACTACTGCCATCAGGGAGGAGACTGAGGAGTCTCCAGGCTCGAACCAGCAGACTGAGAGACAGCTCTGTTCATCAGGCAGTCAGAATGCTAAACACTCTGCCTGCTCTGCCCCCCCTCCCATTTGAACTGCCTTAACACTAAAACTTTCTCACACATTATCACTCAACACAAAGTTTTTCACTAAACTCTCGGTCATGTGCTCATACAGTTTGCACTACTTCTCATACTTGCACTAATGTCTGTATTACATC
>JBBPBX010026795.1:0-15973 GCA_038048925.1 Garcialebias charrua | reverse complement strand
TATATATATATATATATATATATATATATATTATATATATATATATATATATATATATATATATATATATATATATATATATATATATATATATATATATATATATATATATATATATATATATATATATATATATATATATATATATATATATATATATATATATTAGGCATGTAACGGTTGTAGTTGGTGTACCGAACCGAAAAGGTACGGAGGTGGACCGAACCGAACGTGCTGTACCGAAACGGTTATTTTTTCACTCATTGAATGTTAATATGTGCGCCGCGGAACAAAATTTCCTGGGCGCGTTTCAGCACGGAGCTATTATCTCGCAGCACGCGCAGCATTAGCCGTTAGCTTCTCGCTGCGGTTTCCTGTTTGTTAACGTTATGGTTTTCTTGTTAAAAGACGAGCGCACAAAGCTGTGTGTGTGGACGTTTTTTCATGAAGACTGGATCTGCAGCAGCAACACGTCTAACGTGAACGCGCTGGAAACTACGTCATCAGAACGTGAACGAGCTGTTACAAAGTACGCTAACCACACAGCTGCATTTAAACAACTTCTACAAAGTGCGCTAACAACACAGCTGCATTTAAACAACTTCATCAGGTAATTTAGATGGGTCCAGATCAATAACACAAACTGTATGAGTTTTTAAAGCTCTGAATCTAAGTCTGAAAGTTTTTAATGCACAGTTGATCCTTGCTATGAGACATCCATCACGTCAACACTTAAGTCAAAAAGTTCAGCTCTTTATGAAAAAACTAAAACTGATGGTCAACAAGTCCTGGAGCTGATTTAAACCCTGCCCTGATGATGAGTGAGATATTCAACCGTTCAAGAGGTATTGTTATTTTATTATAATTATTATTTATAATTTATTATTATTTAAAATTATAATCTTATTAACTTATTTTTTTACCTCTGTGTTTTATTTCCAGTATTTCCAGTTACAGAGGTAGCTGCTCTCCTTCCACTTCAGGGAAATCCACCAGAGATCACCTGCTGCAGCTAAGAAGTGTGTGATGACTGAATTGAACTCTGGAACTGTTCCAGGACCAGTCCCACCAAGAAGAGGTTGTGAGTAATGAGGACAAATACAGCCACACTGGTGCTACTGGACAAAAACTTTATTAGTTAAGATTGTAAACAGTCTGTTGCTGCTTATTGTTCTGGTTCTGACTGTTATTGTATTCATTAAGATTTTTATTATTTTTAATATAATTTATTTATTGTAGAGTGCTGTTTATTTAAAATATCATCCAAATGGGTCACTTTTATTTATTACTACAATACAATACAAACATATTTTTGGCATATTTTCAAAATAAACATTTTGTAAGTCTTTATTTTGTCTTTTTTTTTGTACCGAAAATAAACCGAAAATAAACCGAACCGAGCCCTCCTTGTAATTGAACCGAACCGAAATGTGATTTTAGCGTACCGTTACACCCCTAATATATATATATATATATATATATATATATATATATATATATATATATATATATATATATATATATATATATACATATATATATATATATATATATATATATATATATATACATATATATATATATATATATATATATATATATATATATATATATACATATATATATATATATATATATATATATATATATATATATATATATATATATATATATACAGGTAGTCCCCGAATTACGAGCGCTCTGATCTGCGAGGTCCCAGACTTACGAGCTGCGAATTTTTGGAAAAAACGAAAAAAATACTGAGTTTTCATGTGTTTTTTCACTACAGTTAGCAAGTTAAGCATATAAACACACGTTTCCGATCATTTTTATGCACTCAAAAGTAGTTTTTAGATGAAAATAGAGTGTTTTTAGGTGCGCTGGCGAAAACCGTTCCAATTTACGAGCGGACTTCCGGGTTTACGAAGGAAATGGCGGCCGTTCCAAATTACGAGATTTCCGGTTTACGAGCGCCCCCTAGTGACGGATCTCGCTCGTAAATCGGGGAATACCTGTATATATATATATATATATATATATATATATATATATATATATATATATATATATATATATATATATATATATATATATATATATATATATATATATATATATATATATATATATATCAGATGCTGTGTTGTGCATTGTGGCCGTTATATGCTGACCGATGTGTCCTCTCTCTCTGTGCCGCCAGGAGCTCCGGCAGCAGCTGGGCCACCGGCTGCAGCTCAACGACCTGCTCATCAAACCTGTCCAGAGGATCATGAAGTACCAGCTTCTGCTCAAGGTGCAAACACGGGACGCTGCTGCGCTTCTGACCACACATGCACCCAGGAGTGGCTGGCACGACGCTGTAAACACAGCAGTTTGTGTAAACAGACGTTTGAACCAGACACACGGCGAGGACATCGTCTGCTTGGGCTACTTTTCCATTTACAGTACAGAGGGAGATTTCAGAATGAGACCTTCCCTACGAGAGAATTTAAACAACATTGTGTAAACGTCTTTTGAAGGGGATCATTAAATTAGGTCTCTGGGATAAGACTTTGCACCGATTTTAAACGTTGCCCTTTAGCACCAATGAATAAGGAGGTTGGGCACCCATAAATACACCACCAGATGTCCACAGCACACTCTTGGCAATGATTGCTCTGGTGACCACGATGTTTGTTTCAACAGGACTTTTTAAAATATTACACCAAAGCAGGGATGGACACAGAGGAGCTGGAGGTGAGCGTCTGAGTGAATCAAGTGACGGTTTAAAGATTTATACGTTTGACTGATGATGCTTTTTTCTTTTTTTCTTTCCCAGAAAGCAGTTGATGTGATGTGCTTTGTGCCAAAACGTTGCAACGACATGATGAATGTTGGCAGACTACAAGGCTTTGAGGTACGTCGTCTTCACATAATCCCTCTGACTGTCCAAGACAGCTGCACGCCAGCCACCTCCATGTTTCGGTTGTGTTTCTGCGCAGGGGAAGATCACAGCCCAGGGCAAACTGCTCCAGCAGGACACCTTCACCGTCACGGAGCAGGACAGCGGCTTCCTGTCTCGAGCCAAGGAGAGACGAGTCTTCCTGTTTGAGCAGCTGGTCATCTTCAGCGAGCCCATAGACAGGAAGAAAGGCTTCTCGCTCCCTGGATACATCTTTAAAAGCAGCATCAAGGTGCGTCTCCCAGCCTCCGTGAAGCCACGCGGGGATGTGCAAGACAAATAAAACGCCAAGAAATGAGAAAGTGGTGCCAAGTTTTGAGTTACACAACATTTTCACACCAAACTAATTTCTGCCTGAATTAACGCATTGCGTAACTCCTCCACGGGAATGCTTTAGAGACCCACATGCTTTGTTTAATGAGGAATCCAGCAGGATAAGCTCCTCCAGGTGTTAGCCAGATGTGCTGTGTTTCAGGTGAGCTGCCTGGGGGCGGAGCCCTGCGTGGACGGAGACGACACGCGCTTTGTGCTGACCTCACGAAACCCGGATGGGAGCGTGGTGCGCTTCCAGCTGCAGGCCTCGTCTCCAGAGATCTGCCGGGCATGGGTCAACGATGTAGCTCAGATTCTGGAAAGTCAACGCAACTTCCTTAATGGTACGACAAAGCTAAGCTCGGAGAGTACTCTTTTAATTTATTGTTATTTAATTGTTTAAATCCTGTCAGCCTGTTTACCGATCACTGACATTGTTGTAAGTTTTGTTTCCTGTTGAATCAGACATTCAGATTTTTTTTCTATCTTCTTTTGATTGTGTTGTCAATATGGAAATCTTTACAGCTGAGGAAACTACGTCAGAATCCTCAGATAAAAAAAAATACATTATGTGGTTTATGTTAAACTTATTGCTGTTGAACTTTGAGTGGAAACAGAACTTCCCTCCTGAAATGAAGTGAAATGTAATTACATGTGATTTAAAACTGACTAAAGTAATTTAAAAAAATTGTTTGTAAAATAGTACAAAAACTAAAATGCACCAAGTGTGCAAAGGCAATTTTTTTATGCCATGTTGATTTAGTAGGGGTGTAACGATACACAAAACTCTCGAGACGAGACAAATTACAGAGTTTGCGAGAACGAGACGAGATTTTAATGTTAGTTCAAGAAAACTTCAAAGATCGGTTTTATGCCGCAAAAAGGCTTTTATTCTGTTTTAACATGTATTACAAACTCAACTGATGTCTTCATTTTACTGATTGAATCTCCTTAGACCTTAGAACGTTCAACTTTGTTTAAAAAAAATAGATATTCACGCAGGACTTTCCAAAAATTGAACATAAATATCCGCATCAGCACTGAATCTGCAGCCGTCACTCACCAGTGTTGCCAGATTGGGCGGTTCACCGCGATTTTCCTTCTGACTTTTGCGGGTAAAGAGTGCTTTGGGTGGGTGGGACTCTATCTGGCAACACCGGTCACACCGGTGTTTACACGCGTGTCTTTACATTCGGGGCAGCGTCGGGACCCTCCATCAATGTAGAGGCGTCTGCGGCACCGGGACCCTCCATCAGTAGTTGGGGCGTCTTCTATAGCAACTTCATCCGGCGAAGCCATGCTGTCCGTGACGCTGACTTGCTAGGGGCTCTGCTAGCATTAGCATTAGCGACTCGCGAGACAACGTTACCTCTCAACGAGAGATATCGCGGGAGTTTAATATCGCGAGATCTCGTACAACGAGATCTCATTACACCCCTATGATTTAGTATTTAATGCTTATAATAATAAATGTCACCGCAGCATGACATTACAGGTGATCCCCGACTTATGAGCGAGTTCCGTTTGTGCGAGGTGCTCGTAACACCAAATCTCGTATATTGGAACACGAAACACGTGTCACTCGTAAGTCCGGATTTTCGCTCGTAAGTCGGAGAATTTATGCTAGCGCTACTACGAACACTCGTTTTTCAACACAAACGTACATACTAGTTCATAAACATGCTCAGAAACTTGTTTACAAACTGTTAGCTAACACACTTTCATCTAAAAACACATACCAGTGCTGTATTTTCTGTATGTTCTGTACAACTTTACTGTTCGCTAGTCAGCTCGTAAGTCCGGAACCTCGTATGTCGATGTGCTCGTAAGTCGGGGAGTACCTGTATAATGCTGCTCTTTTTTAAACCAATCCTGTTGACACACCTAGATTTAGTAAGTCTTTATTTACTTGCGCAAAATGAATAAAATGCATGGTGCTCAATAAAACGAACAGATTTAAGTGTAGGAATTTAAAACAACTTTCCCGTTCTTATATTTTTCAGCCTTACAGTCACCTATTGAGTATCAGCGGCGAGAGAGCAAGTCCAACAGCCTGGGCCGCAGCATGAGGCCTCCTCTGTCTGCTGCGAGCGCCCTGCGGCCCCACTCGTCGGCCTCCATCGACCGCCACAAGCTGCCCTCCCTCCACTCTCACAACACATCCCTGCCTGCACTCTTCCTGCCCAGCCAAAGCCAGAACCAAGGACCCAGCGAGATGTTCTCTCTGAGGGATGTAAGTGTCTTCAACACACTGTCCTGCCCACTCGAGCACAGGATTTTGCCGTTACTGCTTTATTTTATTTATTTATGTTATTTCCTTTAGCTTTTGCAAGCTCTTGTGGCTGTTGAGCAAGAGTGTGGCAAAATAAAAAATAAAAAAACAGCAAACTGTGTTTTGTGCATGCATTCTGGTTCTGAGATGCTCACTTGTTCTCACCTGCTCCTGCAGGCCGCTGTGGTCCAGCCATGCCCTGCTGACTCGCACACTGTCTCCCCCTCGCACGTCCGCCTGGGCTTCACTGAGCAGCCAAACTGTCAAGCTGTGTCAAATGGGCTGTACAACCCAACCACACAGGTAACTCGCCTGCATTAAAGCTGCAGTGCACTCACAAATGCAAGAGAATGGTACGTTTTGGATTCTAGCAAACCAACAACTCCAACCTTTCCTCCATGCTCATACAGTTATGTAGCTTATTCACAGCTGCCAGATCTTTGCAATGTAACAATCATACTGTATATCCCACTAAATGAAATAAATGTTACCAGGCTAGCAGAAAACCATGGCATTAGTTTCTAGTTTCTGTGACTCCTGGAGTCGTCACCATTGTGGAAAAGCTCCCTCAGTGTCACCTCTTGTTTACCTCCTTTCTATTTCAAAACATATTGTTTGTTTGTTTGTTTGTTTTAAATGAGATCAAATGACTCATACTTGTTCTGCATGTGCTTGAAGTTGAAGGAGCCGAAACAAGCTTCTGCTGATCTTTGTCTTTCATCTTTGTATATATTTGCTCCTCCCAGTACAACAGCTCTGTATCCAGTGTACACACAGTGCACGCAAATGTGTGTTTGTGCAGGAAGCCTAAAAGTTGACAGTCCAGTCGTTAAACTTGGCACAAAACACAGTACAGGTGATCCCCGACTTAGGAACGAGTTCCGTTCCTACGGCCGTTCGTAACACGAAAATCGCTGTAAGTCGGAAGTACACACGAGCCGCCACTATAGTACAAAACAGTTACCAAGTTACCAAGCACTTCTCCTATCCTAACACAGTACCCTACATAATTATCACAAAACACATACAGTCCATTTAGAGACAAAATAAAAATGTAATTTCTTACTTTGAGCTGGTCAAGCCTGTCTCCGTCTTTTTGCATGTTAGCTCGTTGCACGTCCGAGCTCTGCAGCTTCGTGCTGCTTCACGCGGTCCAAACTGTTTACAGGAAGGACTGTTAGCATGTTAACTCCATACATAATGAAGGGGAAAAGAGTGAATAACTTACTGGGAGACGTTTCTCCGTGGTGTCCATCCAAAAGACTGCACGCGTTAGCATCTTAGCCCCTCCAATAGCTACGCGTGTTAGCATCTTAGCCCCTCCAAAAGGCTGCCGCAGCTGTTTGTCCACGTTTTAGCATGTTAGCTCGGTGTCCATCCAACATCTGAGGCTGCCAAGGCGAGCTCCGCCGCCCGTCGGCTCCGTGTCCCCGGTGGGGCATTAGCATCCACCCGTCCATCCTACAGCTAGCTTGATAGCATGTTAGCTTGTTGCTCCTCCGGTCCAGCTCGCTGTCTGCTGCTTCACGTGGTCCACAGCGTCGTTTTCCTTCGTCCATCCGTCCCTCCGCAAAACCGCCGTTCTGCTCCCAGCTCATGTATCCGAGCGCAGCAACCTCTGATCGGACACGGTCCGTCCGAAGCCGACTGTCGAGGACGGAGCTAACTGGCCAAACTGGCGGGCACTACCGAAAACTGACTGCCGAAAACTGGCGGAAACTGCCGGAAACTTTGTAAATCGGCTTAAAAAAAAAAAATACTTTATTTATAAAACCATTTAAAACAACCACAGCTGCAACAAAGTGCTGTACACATGAAATCAAGAACATTTAAACACATAATTTTTTTTCCATATTTTTATTAATATGATGCGTTCGTAAAGTCGGATTGCCGCAAGTCGAGACCGCCGTAAGTCGGGGATCACCTGTATTGGATGAGGGTATCATCCATTTGTGACTGAAATATAATTATTGACTCCTTTATAGTCACTCCAGTTAATTAATACCTACAGGGAAGTGTAGATGTAACACTCCATGTGTTGTAGTTAAAACATTGAATAAAGCTGAACACTGAGCTCATAAGTTGTGTCAAATCACAAACTAGGCCAAAAGTAATAAACGATTTGAAACATTATACAAATCCTTAAAAAAATGCTGATCAATAATTCTAATTTGTAGATTGTTGCTCTGTAGCAGATGTAAATCTTTTTTTTTCTTCTTTTTTTTATCCATTTGTACTTCTTGAGAAATAAGATATGTTATATGGCCCTCTACTGGACGTAAAATGAATTGATAAAATATCTAAATGAAGGGTGTGGATAAAGTTACATAATCACTTGAAAAACAAAAAAAAACAGCATTTTGAATTAATACAAATCAGAAGCAGTCCTGTAATTTGACTTTATCATCATCACTGGACCCTTATCCTCCGAAGGACTCTGTAAACAGAACGGCAGATGTTCTCCACGTCTGTCTGCGCATTCAAACACAACAAACAGGAAACAGTGTTTCCAGAGCGGAAAGTCAGACAGAGATGCCTATCAAACTTCCCAAAGGGACATGCATGTTGTACATGGATCATAGGAATTTGATTTTTTTTAGTTGGGCGGCCGTAGCACAGTGGTAATGGCAGTCGACCCCCGATCGGAAGGTTGGAGGTTCGAATCCCGCGTCCGCCCACCATGTGTCGTTGTGTCCTTGGGCAAGACACTTAACCCCAAGTTGCTCCCGGTAGGTCTGGATGGCGCCTTGCAAGGCAGGCTACCACTACCGGTATATGAATGTCTGAATGAATGGGTGGATGGCTGGTATTGTAAAGCGCTTTGGGGCTCCTCACAGGGGGCTGGAAAGCGCTATATAAATAAGCTCCATTTACCATTTACAGTAGTTGAAACTCTCACATGGACAGTTTAAAACACATTTTCTAATTAAATCAATCAGCAAATCAAAACTTTATTTCTGCAGCACTTCTCATGCAACACAACAATGCGATTAAAAGTAAAAAAAAACTCAGGTAAATGTAAAAACAGAGCCTATCATCTCTTCGAGTTATTCCAGAGATGAGGACCAGTATGATACATGGAGGTTTTACCAAATGTTTCAGGGATAAATAAGAGTGAGTAGGAACAACCTGACAAGTAATTAGGGCTGGAACCAGCATCCATCCATTTTCTTCCGCTTATCCGGGGTCGGGTCGCGGGGGTAGCAGCCTAAGTAGGGAGGCCCAGACTTCCCTCTCCCCAGCCACATGGAGCAGCTCCTCTGGGGGAATCCCAAGGCGTTCCCAGGCCAGCCGAGAAACATAGTCCCTCCAGCGTGTCCTGGGTCTTCCTCTGGGTCTCCTCCCGGTGGGACATGCCCGGAACACCTCACCAGGGAGGCGTCCAGGAGGCATCCTAACCAGATGCCCGAGCCACCTCAACTGGCTCCTCTCGATGTGGAGAAGCAGCGGCTCTACTCCGAGTCCCTCCCGGATGACTGAGCTTCTCACCCTATCTCTAAGGGAGAGTCCAGCCACCCTGCGGAGAAAACTCATTTCAGCCGCTTGTATCCGAGATCTCGTTCTTTCGGTCACAACCCAAAGCTCATGACCATAGATGAGGGTGGGAACGTAGATCGATCGGTAAATTGAGAGCTTTGCCTTTTGACTCAGCTCTCTCTTCACCACGACAGACCGGTACAGCGCCCGCTTCACTGCGGACGCTGCACCTATCCGCCTATCGATCTCACGCTCCAGTTTTCCCTCATTCGTGAACAAGACCCCGAGATACTTAAACTCCTCCACTTGGGGCAGGACCTCCTCCCCGACCCGGAGAGGGCATGCTACCCTTTTCCGGCTCAAGACCATGGCCTCGGATTTGGAGGAACTGATCCTCATCCCGGCCGCATCACACTCGGCTGCAAACCGCTCCAGCGAAAGCTGTAGATCACGATCTGATGAAGCCAATAGGACCACATCATCTGCAAAAAACAGAGAAGCGATTCTAAGGCCACCAAAACGGATCCTCTCAACACCTTGGCTGCGCCTAGAAATTCTGTCCATAAAAGTTATGAACAGAATCGGTGACAAAGGGCAACCTTGGCGGAGTCCAACTCTCACTGGAAACGAGCCTGACTTACTGCCGGCAATGCGGACCAAGCTCTGACACCGGTCGTACAGGGACCTAACAGCCCATATCAATGGGCCTGGTACCCCATACTCCCGGAGTACCCCCCACAGAACCCCCCGAGGGACGCGGTCGAATGCCTTCTCCAAGTCCACAAAGCACATGTAAACTGGTTGGGCAAACTCCCACGCACCCTCCAGGACCCTGTTGAGGGTGTAGAGCTGGTCCAGTGTTCCACGACCAGCACGAAAACCACACTGCTCCTCCTGAATCCGAGGTTCGACTATCCGACGGACCCTCCTCTCCAGAACCCCTGAATAGACCTTACCAGGGAGGCTTAAGAGTGTGATCCCCCTATAGTTGGAACACACCCTACGGTCCCCCTTTTTGAATAGGGGAACCACCACCCCAGTCTGCCAATCCAAGGGAACTGCCCCCGATGTCCACGCGATATTGCAGAGTCGCGTAAGCCAACACAACCCCACAACATCCAGAGCCCTAAGGAACTCAGGACGAATCTCATCCACCCCTGGAGCCCTGCCACCGCGGAGCTTTTTAACCACCTCGGTGACCTCAGCTCCAGAGATTGGAGAGCCCGACCCAAAGTCCCCAGGCTCCGCTTCCTCAGTGGAAGACGTGCCAGTAGGATTGAGGAGGTCTTCGAAGTACTCCGCCCACCGACTCACAACATCCCGAGTTGAGGTCAACAGCACGCCATCCCCACCATAAATGGTGTTGGTCGCGTACCGCTTTCCCCCCCTGAGACGCCGGATGGTGGACCAGAATCGCCTCGAAGCCGTACGGAAGTAGGGCTGGAACCATTAAAAGTTTTATAAACTTGTAGAATGTTCCACATTTCTAAATTCAACAGGTATCCAGATACTGTACCTGTTGAATGCATAAACAGGAAGTAAAACGAATAAGTTCATATCAAAATGAAATCGATTTTTTTTCAGAATGAGAGTACCGTACAGTAATGGAAGCCCATTTCCGCCACTGTATTAAAAAAAATAGCAAAAATTATCTCAAAATAATGAGATAGTATCTCAAATTAATAAGATAGTATCTCATTATAATGATATTTGAGATAGTATCTAATTATAACGAGATAGTTTCTCATTATAATGATATTTGAGATAGTGTCGGATTATAATTAGATACTATCTCATTATAATCCGATGCTATCTCATTATTTTGAGATAATTTTAGCTTTTTATTATTTTTTTTAATAGTGTGGCAGAAATGGGTTTCCATATTGGTTTCCTTTGTTTGTTTGTTTTGTTTTTGGTGACGTGATGAATGTTGTGTGTCTTCCCAGCAGAGGGCAGGAGAGGGGTTCCGCAGAGCTTCGGCTTCTGATTCTGGAAACCAGGTTCCCCAGTCAGGAGCTGGACGACGTCCCAGCAACCTTGCCCAGCTTGCCGAAGATGACCTTTGAACCCTATAAATGTTTCCTGGATCTGGAGGACAGCAGCCGACAGCTGTGAAGACTTCTTGTCCACTGTTTGTGTTTGCCAGACTGGATCCAGTGGTTCAGTCGTGATCTCTGCAGGATTATGAAGGCAGTTGATGGATGGAGGAACCGTGGACTAAAGATATAAAACCTGCTCGACTCCTTCCTCAGAGAGCGTTCAGAGGGAGGTGAAGTGGCCTTGATCACCTTCAGCCAACATGAACAGCACCTGTTCCTGGGCTCAGAGTTATAGAAAACACTTTGTGTTACGACAACTTCTGCCTTTTTTTTTTTTTAAACCTTTTCTGAGAGTTTTTATTCTCTCTTTTGAAAAGAACAGAGGAGTTTGTTTCGTGAGTTCATTCCTAATTGGGGCAGTCACTGGAGTTACGCGTGTGCCTGAGTGTGTGACATTATACATGGAATTGTGTGCGTGGAAGCGGGCAAGAAGTGCGGCGCCAGCTCTTTTTGTACCCTGTAAATGTCTTTGTTGAAATTTAACCCTAAAGCCCCTTTATCAAGACAAAATCAGTCCCATCCAAGCCAAGGCCGCCCTTTACGCCGACAAGAATTGAAAAGGCAGAACATTTGCTGTGAGCATCAGAAGAACTTCATTCACTCACATTTCATGTACAAGTGAAGAACCGTCTTTGTTGCCGCAGCGCTGAGAGCCCCCTGCGTGCTCTGATATTCTGTTTGACTGACCTCTCTTTCATCTGGACAAGAAGGAAGGCATGAGGGAGGCCCCTGGAGGTTCTCTGTATGACGTCACCTCACATTGCTTTTTTCTCTTCAGGCAACTCCTCAGGAGCTGCGAGTGCATCCAAAGGGCCTGCTGCGCTGACCCAAAGCGTTGCGAGCTACACAGATCCTTATTTACCGGCAGAAGCCGGTTGCTTTTCATCTTGGGGACCGTAACATGATTAAATTTGATTTATTACGAATGGTTTTGATGCTGCCACAAGGCTCTGTTAGATTTGTTTGTTTTCTTCCAACATACTGTACAGTGCATACTTAAAACAAATCATGCTTTATCAGTTCCAGCTGGTTGTTTCGTCTGCATGTGCCCATTATCTGATCGGTGCCAAAAACAACCACAGATCGCCCCTCGAAGGTTTTGTGCTCATATGAAATAATTCAACCCGCCATTACGCTTGTAAACCAGTCAAACAAATCTGCTTTTCTTTTGAGTTTCAGAGCCAGTGATGAGTGTGATGGGAGCTGTTTAGATGAGGTGGAGCTTTGTCTGATCAGTTCCTGTTTGTGGCCACTAGAGGTCGCTAAAAGACTTTCACCTCCAGCTCAAATACAGCAGCACCAAAAAGAAAAGAGAAAAACTCACAGGCCAGAGCTCACGTTTAAATTGTTCAATAACTTGGCCAAAGACAATTAATAAAAATTAAAAGAAACCAAACCAAACATTTCTTTTTGAATAAAACTTTAAAACATTTTATTCCTGTCACAGTGATTTAAGTAGAATTCACTGATCAAGCAGTTCTGCATGAAACACAAAGGGATACCTCTACAGAGAACCAAAAGCAGGAGACGGTTGGTGTGAATGATCCGAGCTGTGTCATATCAAATAAAAAGTGTCTTTTTGAAACTCAGTGCAGTGGCCTCTTCTGTTGATGAAAATAAGTTTTAATTTTAATTTGCAAGTGTTTCAACCACTGAAAGTTTTAATTTAATTTCATTTATTTTGTATTTGCAAAGACTAAAGTATAAATTTCCTTCAGTGGGATTTAGTCTAAAATACATGTCAACAATCAGCTTTGGGTTAGGCTCCTCCGTGGGACAAAAGATGAAGACTTCCCACAGGAGGAGGTCCAAACAGGATTAATAACAAAGAGGAGAAACCCCTGGATGAGCAGACATCTGGTTGGCTGCTCCTCAGAATAAAGCCTCATTCTGGGCTGTAAACCCAGGCCGGTCGTAACACGGCTGTGATTTATGAAGGGTTTGGGGCCATACTGGAGGGGTATTAACTTTCACAAGGGTGCAAAATCAAAGGGAGTTCCTGTCACCACTGAGGGGGGTCTCGGCAACAGGGGTCCCATTCACAGGGAACTCCTCTCCAGCACCCTCTGTTGCATCTGTTGACTCAGTCCTTCTGCACGGAGTAAAAGAAAACACTCATTAAAAGCCACACGACTGTGAACTTGATTGCAGCAGGCGAGGACAAACAGCCCCGTCAATGGGGCCAGTTATTTACTTTGAGGCGTGAACATCTTTGAACAGCCCACCATGTTGGTTTCTTCTTCAGGAGCTTCTTCCTCCACCGCCACAATGAGCAGCGTTTGTATTTGGAAAAGCTATGATCGTTTAAATAAAATGTTGGATTTTCAAGGCTTACATTATGACCTGGATAGTTGATGTCACAAACACATAACGTTAGAAATAAGTGGAACTTGTTTTCATGACGATGTTTATTAAAATTCACATGCAGCCAAAAACCAAACTAAATTGTTCAATTTATACATAAATCACAAACAGCTTTAGATATTTAAATGTTGGATAATCACTTTGCATTGTGGGAGTTGAAAGAAAAAAAATGCATATCAAATAGATTTTTAGCCTAAATCTGACAAATAGGGGCACGTTTTGGAATAAAAATCTAATTATCAACAGCAACACAGGCTTTTCAAAAATTGTTTCAAAGTGAATCAGTTCTTGTCAAGCTGCGCTGAAGGCAAACATTCATCTTCAACAAGAAAGTTCATTCTCAATAGTCCAGGTATCAAATCCGCTCATTCTCAATCAGTTCATCTGGACAGTTTCTTAAGAAACTGTCCAGATGAACTGATTGAGAATGAGCGGATTCATCTTCAACGTACCGGTAATTGTCCAGACAACTGGTTTGAACGTGAGGTTTTTGCACAAATCACATTATCTACATCATAAAGTTTAACAAAAATAGATTTTCACGTCAGTCAGTTTTTAAATAAATTTTACACTGAGAAAGGCGGACGATCCGTTTTTTTCTTTCCAGGTCAAATATCTTGAAAAGTGTACACAGAAAGCAGCAAAACCTTCACAACGTCACCGACAAAGGCTTCAAGTTTAATTTAAAGGTGCGTTGCTTCAAACGGCACACAATTATTTTACTCACCAAAACATTTTCTTATGGTTCTACTATGGGTTTTGACAAGAAAACAAAATGGATCAGGGAGCTGAACGCACACCCTGTAGTGCAAATCTATGGCGGTGAGTGTGAATCCCAGTAGATGTTGCTCGTTTGGCTTTACTCTCTTTTAATGGTGAGCATCGAGTCTGCGCTCGGTCCAGGCTGCCCGGTTCGGCCTTTCCTGGCCTGGTGAGTTTTGACATGTTTGGAGAGGTGGTCGCTCCTCATGAATCTCTTGCCACATTGTTGGCAACCGAAGCGCTTCTCTCCGGTGTGGGTGCGAAGGTGCCGCTGAAGCTCGTCGGAGCGGGTGAAGCTCTTGCCGCAGAAGAGCCAGTTACAGATGAAGGGCCTCTCTCCGGCGTGCCAGCGCAGATGTGCCTTCAGGTGAGACGTCTTCTTATACACTTTGCCGCACTCCGGGATGTGGCAGATGTGCAGTCTCTTTTTCCCAAACTCCAGCCCCCCGCCGTTGGCCTGGCAGTTGGGACACTTGCAGCGGCGGCAGCGGCGCGTGGAGCCCAGCAGACCCTTGGAGGTGCCCTGCAGGAGAGCAGCGATCTGAGGCTGGTGACCCAACACCAGCTGTCTGCTCAGGGAGAAGGGATGGCTGGCGGGAGTGCTGTTGGCTTGTGGAAGGCTCCACCACTGCTGCCCTTCCTCTACGTGGCCCCCCGACAGGTGGTGCCTGGCTGAGGGGTTCTGGAGGAAGCTGGGGAAGTTCTGTCCCATGGCGTTATGTTGGGGGTAATAAGGACTGTTGGCCTGCGGCTGGGAGGACAACACTTTAACAGGGGACAGTTCAAAGGAGTAGGACGCCGGTTCAGCTGGAGGGGTGAGAGGCAGCTCGTGGTGATGATGATGGGGGTGATGATGGTGGTGATGGTGATGATGATGACCCAGGCCAGACTGCATGTGTCCAGGGAACTGCACCTTGGGCACCGTGAAGGTCATCTGGTGCGTGCTGAGGGCCGTGCTGGGCGTCATGTCGTTGCTCCAAAGCTGAAACATCCCAGACGTGGAGCTGACGGTGCCTTCGTACGGGAACTGGGAGCCGTCAGAGCCCATGGCGCCCCCCACCTGCCAGGCCTGGCTGCAGGTGGTGGCCAGGATGGAGAGGGCGTTAGCTGGTCCCTCTGGAGAGGAGCTGGGCGTCCGGTCCTGATGACACACAAACACACGCATCAGAACACACCCACGACCACTGGAACAACTTAAAGTCTGTGAAGTTCTTCAACACATGACACTTCAGAATCTGAGTAACTGGTTCCATTAAACCTGACTGTTTTTCATTCATTCATTCATTCAACCTTTATTTATACAGTTTAAATGGTTAAATGTACAAAGTAAAGAACATTTAAAATTTTGTCCTCATCAGAGATAGATTCAAAAGAGTCTTGTTTGTTACAAATAAAGTCCAGTTGATCTTGTATTGAACGCCTTTTTTGATTTTATCATGTCCTGGACAACTGAGAATCTTCACCAGCATTCAAAAGAGTTGTAATTCACCCAAAAGCACCAAAACAGCTGAAAGTACGGAAAGCACAATAGGCCAATTTCTATTCAGTTAAAAAAAAAAAAATACAATTCTTTGACAACTAAAGTTGGGATTTTATTATTAGTGGCATTTTGTTGCTTTAAAATATCAAGAAATGAACAAAACCAGCTTTTTAAATTGAAACAAAAAAATTCAACATCAATTAATTGTTAATCCAACAACACGCATGTCAGTGTTGGTTTCACCAATATTTTAATCTACAAAATCC
>JBBPBX010026794.1:0-37807 GCA_038048925.1 Garcialebias charrua | reverse complement strand
CAAAACTTCTTCCACAACCTGTTCTTCGGTAAACCTTAAGACATAGTCAAACTTCTCTTATTTATTCTATCTTTTTCCTCTGGTTCATTTGTGTTTCTTTGGGCGCGCCTGTGTGTGTGTATGGATGGGTTGCTTGCACTAGCTGTTTACCTATGGTGGTGTGCTATCATAAGACTCCTTCTATGTTAAATATTCCTTACAGCTGCACCTTTAGAGCAAAGTCCGATAAGAACAGAATACATCTTTTCATGAGTTGCACCATAATAATGCTGTGTGTCGGTTTGAATTCCAACAATAACTTCACCTTATCCGACAGTATGTAGTAATAACGTGATACGTATGTAGTAATAACGTGATACGTATGTAGTAATAACGTGATATTATGTAGTAATAACGTGATATTATGTAGTAGTAACGTGATACGTATGTAGTAATAACGTGATATGTAGTAATAATGTGATATGTAGTAATAACGTGATATTATGTAGTAATAACGTGATATTATGTAGTAATAACGTGATAATATGTAGTAATGTGATACCTATGTAGTAATAACGTGAGCTTATGTAGTAATAACGTGATATGTAGTAATAATGTGATACGTATGTAGTAATAACGTGTTAATCTATAGTAACGTGATTTGTATGTAGTAATAACGTGATATGTAGTAATAACGTGATACGTATGTAGTAATAACGTGATATTATGTAGTAATAACGTGATATTATGTAGTAATAACGTGATATGTAGTAATGTGATACCTATGTAGTAATAACGTGAGCTTATGTAGTAATAATGTGGTACGTATGTAGTAATAACGTGATATTATGTATTAATAACGTGATACGTATGTAGTAATAACGTGATACGTATGTAGTAATAACGTGATACGTATGTAGTAATAATGTGATACGTATGTAGTAATAACGTGATACGTATGTAGTAATAACGTGATAATATGTAGTAATGTGATACCTATGTAGTAATAACGTGGTACGTATGTAGTAATAACGTGATACGTATGTAGTAATAACGTGATACGTATGTAGTAATAACGTGATAATATGTAGTAATGTGATACCTATGTAGTAATAACGTGAGCTTATGTAGTAATAATGTGGTACGTATGTAGTAATAACGTGATACGTATGTAGTAATAACGTGATACGTATGTAGTAATAACGTGATATTATGTAGTAATAACGTGATAATATGTAGTAATGTGATACCTATGTAGTAATAACGTGAGCTTATGTAGTAATAATGTGGTACGTATGTAGTAATAACGTGATATTATGTAGTAATAACGTGGTACGTATGTAGTAATAACGTGATACGTATGTAGTAATAACGTGATAATATGTAGTAATGTGATACCTATGTAGTAATAACGTGAGCTTATGTAGTAATAATGTGGTACGTATGTAGTAATAACGTGATATTATGTAGTAATAACGTGATACGTATGTAGTAATAACGTGATACGTATGTAGTAATAACGTGATATTATGTAGTAATAACGTGATAATATGTAGTAATGTGATACCTATGTAGTAATAACGTGAGCTTATGTAGTAATAACGTGAGCTTATGTAGTAATAATGTGTTACGTATGTAGTAATAACGTGATATTATGTAGTAATAACGTGATACGTATGTAGTAATAACGTGATACGTATGTAGTAATAACGTGATACGTATGTAGTAATAACATGATACGTATGTAGTAATAACGTGATAATATGTAGATATATAGTCTTTTATTCTTTTTTTTATAGGAAAGTTTTTAATCTTTTTAATCTTTTTTTATGTTTTATTCTTTTTATATACATATATGGATCTTGTATTGCATCTGAAATAAAGAAACTACTACTACTACTAATATATGCCTGAAGACTGCCACCATCATCCCAGTTCCAAAGAGCTCCACAGTGACTGGTCTGAATGACTATAGATCGGTGGCCCTCACCCCGATAGTCGCTAAATGTTTTGAGAAACTGGTCATGTCCCACATCAAGACAACCGTCAACATCAACGAGGACCCTCATCAATATGCATACCGTGAGAACCGATCAACAGAGGACGCCATCTCCTCTGTGGTCCACACTGCTCTCACCCACCTGGATCAGAAGGACTCATACGTGCGTCTGCTCTTTGTGGACTTCACATCTGCCTTCAACACCATGATCCCCCAAACTCTGATAGACAAACTATCCACACTTGGACTAAGCCCCTCTATTTGTAACTGGGTACTAGACTTCTTAACAAACAGACCACAGTCCGTGAAGATCCACAACTTCTCCTCCTCCACCATCACCCTCAGCACTGGCTCTCCTCAAGGATGTGTGCTGAGCCCTCTTCTGTTCACTCTGCTCACATATGATTGTACAGCCACACATCCAGGCTGTCATATTGTTAAGTTTGCAGATGATACAGCTGTGGTGGGATGCATCACAGATAATGATGAATCCAGCTACAGACAGGAGGTGGAACATCTGGAGAGCTGGTGCAAAGAGAACAACCTTCACATGAATGTGAAGAAGACGAAGGAGATGATTGTGGACTTCAGAAGGAACAAACACACCCACACCCCACTGTACATAGGTGGATCTGCGGTGGAGGTGGTCTCCAGCTACAAGTACCTGGGTGTACACTTGAATGATAACCTCAGCTGGAGCAACAACACCACCAGCCTGATCAAGAAAGGACATCAAAGACTCTACTTCCTCAGACGGCTGAGACGAGCTGGTCTGAGAAGCTCAGTCCTCAACTCCTTCTACAGGTGTGCAGTGGAGAGCATCCTGTGCTCCAGCATCAATGTGTGGCATGGAGGCTGCACAGTTGCAGAGAGGAAAGCTCTACAGAGAGTGGTGAAGGCTGCACAGAAGTCTGTTGGAGTCAGTCTCCCCACCATCACAGACATTTACACCTCCAGATGCAGAAAAAGAGCCACCTGCATCATGAAAGACCTCACTCACCCAGCACACTCACTCTTTGCACCACTCCCCTCGGGACGGAGGTTGAGGAGCATCAAATGTAGAACCACTAGACTGAGGAACAGCTTCTACCCTGAGGCTGTCAGACTCATGAATAAATAAATAATAAGAATAAACACTGCAAAATGTCACATCATGTTGATACTGATCTGTTTCTTGTTGCTGCGTTCATCTGTGACCATCTGCTCATAATGACTCATGTTCGTGCTGCTGTTTATAATGATGTTTTTCTACTACATTAGGGCTTAGTGTATTACTAGCTGATGTCTCTCTTAGTTAATCCTAGATGTTATTATTGTTTTTCTCTTGCATTTGTTGTTGGATGTAACTGGGACCCTGTGTACATAATCTCGTTTTCAACACATGTACTACATGCGGTGCAAATGACAATAAATTCTCTCTGACTCAAATTTGGCAGCACGATGTCTCAGTGGTTAGCACTATTGTCTCACATCAAGAAGGTCCTGGGTTCAATCCCCGGTTGGACCTGGAGTGTTTCTGTGGAGTTTGCATGTTCTTCTCGTGCTTGCGTGGGTTTTATCCGAGTACTCCGGTTTCCTGCAACAGATCCAAAACATGCATGTTCTGCCTTCAGGTCCAGGCCTCCCTTGAAAAAAAGATCTGTGATCTCTATGGGATTTGCCTGCTTAAATAAAGGTTAATAAATAAAAATGTGTGTTAGTGTGTTAACTAGTGTTCTAAGTGATTGGCAAAAACTCAAAGCCACCTATCAACATTTGCTGGGATGGATGTTTTTATTTATTTATTTATTAATCAGGGAGATCCCAGCAAGACACTGTGCATTTTCCAGGTTGCCCTTGCATATTGCTAATTACTTTTTGTTTTTGTTTGTTTTTTTGCAAATGCAGATGGAATCATGAATGGAGATTCTGCAGCAACAAAGGATTTTATAAGGACTCATGCTGCAGAGCATTTAAAACATGCAAAGGAGGACATGGGCTCACACTGGACAATTAACACAACTGGTAGAGCTGCTGCCTCTCAGCGAGCAGGTCCCCGGTTCAAATCCCGGTCCGGGGGCCTTTCTGGGTGAAGTTTGCATGTTCTCTCCGTGCATGCGTGGGTTTTCTCCGGGGGCTCCAGTTTCCTCCAACAGTCCAAAAACATGCATGTTAGACTGATGGGGACTCTATGACCTTGGGTGTGAGTGAGACAGGTCTCTCTTGTAAATGAGTCCCCGTGGCTCAACGAGGCTAGCCTGTATAAATAAAGGTTGAATGAAAAAATGTGCCACAAAGAAGTGGAGGTGGGGCTTTCACACTGTACATTTAATGCACCACGAAGAAGTGGACACTGGACATTTAATGCACCACGAAGAAGTGGACACTGGACATTTAATGCACCACAAAGAAGTGGACACTGGACATTTAATGCACCACAAAGAAGTGGACACTGGACATTTAATGCACCCCAAAGAGGTGGAGGACATAGGGTCACACAGGACATTTAAAACGTGCCACATAGAAGTGGAGGATACGGGCTCACACAGAACTGAGGAACACTTTTTTGGGGGGGAGATGCAAATAGGTGCTGGGCATAAAATTAGAATATTGTGGAAAAAGTTATTTATTTCAGTAATTCCATTCAAAAAGTAAAACTTCTATACAGTATTACTGTATATTCATTCACACAGACTGATATATTTAAAAATAATCTTAATGCTGATGATTATAACTGACAACTAATGAAAACTCCAAATTCATTATCAGTAAATTACATTACTTGAGATCAATTAAAAAATGATTTTTATAGATGTTGGCCAACTGAAAAGTATTAACATGGTAGCATGGTCCTTAGCCCCAACTATTGAAAGATGTACATATTGTACATTTCATGTTCATACATCTCAGTTGGCCAACATTTATAAAAATACTTTATTTTTATTGAGCTCAAGTAGTAGTCTAATTTTCTGAGATACTGAATTTAGGGTTGTCATTGGTTGTCAGTTTTAATCATCAACATTAAAATAAATAAACATTTGAAATATATCAGTCTGTGTGTAATGAATATTTCACTTTTTGAATGGAATTCCTGAAATAAAACAACTTATTTAAAATATTATGACCAGCACACTTTGTACAGATTATTTTTGTGGTGAGGGGACTGTAATTTTATACAGCTTTTTTATTTCTCTTGTTACTGCCTGCTATATCAAAAAGACAAATGAAGGCATGTTAAAAAAAAATTTGTTAAGTACAGACCAAAAATGAAGGCATGTTAAATTTTTTTTATTGTTTATGTTAAGTACGGCCAAAGAATGAAGGCATTTAAAAAAAAAATTATGTGAAGTACAGACCCAAGTGAGCTGTGTACTTTTATAGATTTGTTTGTGTATTTTGTGTTGCCACCAGTTGATAAGTTCCGTAATGTAAAGCTTTTTTTTAAGTTACCAAAGGTGGAATTCTCAATTTTATGTGTTATGCTGTTCCTTTAAATTGTGTCAAATAAACAGGATAAAGGTAAAATTTATGGAGTGATTTGTAAAACTTAATCCAACTGTTTGTAGGATTTTAAAGCTGCGGATGGTCAAAGTATTTCCCTAGATTTGTTTGCCTCAACGCAATTTTAAAGTAGATTCATTATACTTTTTATATGCATAGCATGATTTTGACAAGCAGCATGTAAAGTGACTAAAATAAGTTAAATATAATAGCCTAATTAGAATAAGCTAAATACAGTAAGTTATTGACGTCAGATAGACGTCTAATGTAGACGCCTTTTAGACGTCAGGAATATAGACGTCTAATGTAGACGCCTTTTAGACGTCAGGAATATAGACGTCTGTTGGACGTCGGAAAAAAGACGTCTTTTAAACGTCGGGGAAAAGACGTCATCTGGCGTAACGTTTTCGACCTTCCAGGGACCTGATTTCGACGTCCAGAAATGACCTGAAAAAGACGTCGTATAGACGTCACCTTGCTCAGTGGGTAGCGCATTTATGTCCCAGTTGAAAAACGAACAAAACACACAAAAAAATCCTAACGCTGTCAGCAGAGGTGGATTGCAAGCCATGTACAAAGTACACGGGCGCCATCTTACCGGAAGATTGCATTTTCAAACATGGGTTTCATTCCTCACAATGTCTTAGAACTTATTTAATTAAACACAGTCCTGCATAGATGTTTTATTTTTATTCCATCATTAGTCAAGCAGGTAAACAGAAGATACTGGACAGCAACTCTGATGTTAAGCAAAAGGTCTTTGCTGCTCTTCCACACTGTTTGAGTTTTTACACCTGTAAAAAAAAAAAAAAAGTGAATTCAGGCCTGCTTGAAAACTCCTTGTTTCTTTGGCTTTTGTGTGGAAAAAATAGTCAGTTATATTTATTTATTTGTTTATCTTTTTTCTATGTTTATGATGGTAAATAAAAATACATGAAAAATAGGATTACACATTGCCTGAAAATTGCTTTGTGGACAGGATTTCCTACTTTATGAATACTAACCTTTTTGATCTACTGTTAGAAAAAACCTTGAATAAAGAAGCAAAATCCAATCACAAGGTTAGACAATGCTTTATTTAGAATTCTTGCAAGATAGTAATGGATGCTTCAAAGCATTTTGCAGTACCAAGCAAATCACAACACCTCAGCACATCTGAATTGCTCAAAACTAAGTCAAGTTGTGTTTACCGGTAGTTGTCATATGCAGGTTAACACAAGGTTAACAGTACACTTAAATGTTCAGGATGAGAAGAACCGATGTAGACTCACTAAAAAGCAAAGAACAGAGAAATAAGAAAATACTGAAGCACGCAGTAAGGGTACAAAAATATAGTACCAAAAAGGGAAAAAGTAATTATAATATCATTAAGTTATTTGTCACACACAGGTTTTATAGTTCGCATAAGAGAACTCTTCTCAGGTAATGGGAGTTAGTTTTGACTGCTTTTCTCACATTTGATTTGAGTCTCTGAGCTGGAATTTCTTACTAAAGGTCAGGAGCCTCATGTATCAACGGTGCGTACGCATAAAAACCTTGCGTATGCCATTTTCCACGCAAAACTCCGTATGTATCAAAACAGAACTGAACGTGGAAATGTGCGCAGCCCCACGCCAACTCCAGGGCTGGCAAACGCACGTTTCTGTGGTTTTGGTTCCATTGGCGAAACTCAGAGGTGATTCTGAGAAACTGTTCATGATGTGAAAATCATTATTGTTCACACCAAACACACATGATTAACAATAATTACATCCACATGGACGCAATTAGATGAGTGGATACAAAAGATGGTTGGCTTCTTGGTGAGTAAATTATTATTTTTTCATCCTTATAATCTCTTATGCGCATGGAACCTGTGCGCCTCCACATGTCGCCCTGTCTTTGAAGTTCCATTACTAGTCAGTGCTTCAAGTGATCAACTTTCTGTTAATGGCTGGTTAAAATGCAGTTTCAGAGCAGTCTACCAAGCCCTTGTTTGTTTCTGTGTGTATAGCGGTTCTGCAAATAAACACGTGCGTAAAGTGTGGAATGCGTCCGCCTTTCACCAGCGCACTGCTGCGTTCATTAACACAAAGTAACCCAAAAGCGCCGCATTACGAACTGATAAGCATCTGACTCTGCCCATTTGTAATTTATTATTTTTATTTCACAGGGGACCGTGGTTACCCGCAGGACAGCTGTCATCAGAACACGGCCAGTAGGACGGACATCAGCTGCTGGCAGGTGGGGTGTGCTGGATGTGCCCGTGGTGCCAGACGTTCCAGGGACACTGGAGGAGCATCCAAAGTCTGAGGCAGCAGACTGCATGTCTTCTGTTTCATTCTCTGATGGCAAAATAAAATGTCTACATGTAAAAAAATATATATAAATAAATCCCATGACTGAAGACTTTTTATTCTTATGGTCACCAGTATGAAAACAAGATATTTTATGGCATTTAGAATACCACTTTTTTATTAGTTCTGCCGGTGTTCGCTGCTCTGACCCCACAGCATTTACAGCTTCACACAGGCTGTCCCACTCACGCCTTTTGCGCTTAGCTGTAACGCCAGAGGACAGCGTGCCAAACAAAACTTTTTTCCGTGCCTCTACCTCACTCAGAAGTGTCTCCAGTTCACAGTCCGTGAAGTTCCTCTTTTTTCCACGTTTCGACATGATTTGCAATAGAGCAAAGACGACATTCCTCTGGTGCAGGGCATATTTAAATGAATTTGCATATTTATATGGAGGCGTGTCAAAGGCGGAGTCGGCCACTCTCTCATGTGCGCTCAATTCCACGTTGATTGTGATGTACAAAAGCAATGTGCGTGGATTCCGGCGTACGCACAGTTTGATACATCTGGATATTTTTGTGCGTACGCCGTTTTCTGGATTTGACCGTACGTCACGTTTCAGTAAGAAGTCCGCGCAAGTCTTTGTACATGAGGCCCCTGTTCCTTCCTTTGCTAGATCCATTTTTCACAACATGATTAAACAATACACAATGTTCTCTTCTTAAAAGTTTAACACAATTACAATGATAAATCATAAATTTCCATAACACCTGCCTTTTCTTTTTTCCTACAGAAACAATTTGGTAACAAATGAGACCACAGTAATAATAATAATAATAATAATAATAATGATATTAATAATAATGATAATAAAAATAAACAGTGACTTCACAACGCACAATGCTTAGATTAGTATTTTCTTATTGACATTGAGATATATTCAAGCCTTGTTAACATCTAGTTTTATAAATGAAAAGTAGCAGATTCCCCCCTTTCTAAATATTGATGCCAAACAAAAAGCAGTGTTGACAGTCAACTTAAATTTGGCTAAATTGTGTACTGCTTAAAATATCACAATGCAGCATTGCATTGCCTTACAAGAGTGACTTAATGTGCTCTTTGTTTGACTGAATGTAAATATTTGGTTACCGGTACATTAATTCCATACTTTGCCATTCCAGATCATCTTCTTCATGGAATTAAGGAATAGACGAGATTGCATTATTTAACTCCTTCAGTACATTTTCTAATGTGTCTGCTGCCTCCCTGACTGATAGAACAAATTTCATGATCTCAGATCTGATTCTTGTTTTTTCTGAAGCAGACAGCTTTTGTTGTGTGCTTTTCCTCCCTGCTTCTCTTGCTTGCTTAATGCGGTGAATTTCTTTTGCATCAATAGCAATGAAGAAAATATCCACTGCTACAAATAAACCAGAAAGTACACCTGTTGCTACTGCACGCACTGCTCTTGATGCTTGTGCTGCAATCTTGCCAATGTTCATCACTCTAGCGAGTCGGATGAGCTCTGTAATGCCACAAAGGCCTTTTCCTGCCCTAAAGCCAAAACTCTTCAGCTTTTCTTCTGTGAAGTCGCTATCTATTCCTTCTGTTTGTGGAAACTGTTCACTGATAGTTTGTAAACTGGTGTGAATCTCTATGAGCCAGGTGACCACTGCATTGATTTTCTGTTCAAACTCTTTAATGAGGCCGTTAATAGCTTTGCGATCAGAAGACTGGTTAACCACATTTGCTATATTTGAGGCCCCTGCAGTAATGCCACCAAAAACACCCACCCCAATACCAACCCCAGTGACAATCAGTGAGGCTCCTAAAGTGAATGGTGCCAATATAAGCCCCACTATGCACGTAATTCCTCCCGCAGCTCCAATCACCCCTCCTGCCAAACTGCCGATGGTGGTGCCCTCATGAAAACTTTCCAGACCATCAGCCAGGTTCCTCAGCTGTGTCAGCTTGGTGTAAAGTTCCTTCACCGTTGTTTTGCTCTTAAAAAGCAAAGGAAAATTGTTATTGTCAAAAAATTGTGACTAATACTGTAATGACAATACCATTATTCAGAATTAATCAGTCATCCTTGCAGGAAAACCAACAAAAACATAAATAAATAAATAAATAAAAAAGAGAGAGTAATAAAAAGATAAGCTAATTTGTGGAAGTTACTAGTTTCACATGTGAGAAAAAATGTCAACATAACATATGAACATATTTTCTGAACATTTTTATATACCATGTGTTCAGATGATTACATAGTAAATTCATGTGGTATTGCCACAAAGGCAATGGATAAATTAATAAATAAATGAATAGTAAAATCATTTGCTTGCCTTAATGATTTCATAACACATAACAGTATACACGTTTAATGTAGAGCCCTAATACATCTGTGTGTGATTGGAATTAACTAAACCATTTCACCAACAGAGGGGTCCTGATCGAGACTTTGGGAATAATCGTTGTGGGAATATTAGTTGTGTCACTTTTTTTTCTTATTTTAGTCAGAGAGAAGAACAACAACTTTGGATGAGATTCCATTACTTAGCAGTGAGAGTTATCTACAGGTTCATAATAAATATACACTACAGTAAATACCTGCCAATTGCCTCTTGGGCTAAACAAAAATCTAGGCTAAATTCCCTGATGCATGCTAGCCTGTTCTAGGCTAAATTATTAATTATTTCTATGTCTATCTTGATGTATCTATATATATAGATAGACAGACAGACAGACAGACAGACAGACAGACATACAGACATACATACATCTTTCAACCTTTCAGCTGACTTTCCAACTTCAACCTGTGAAGTTAATAATTAAATGTGTGAATTTTACAACTTATAAAGTACGGTAGTCAGGTAATACCTAAGATTGTGTGTATAAATAAAAAGTAGGCTTGTATTAAGTTGTCTGGCCAAACATCTGAAAACAAATAAAATGCCTTCATTAGTTCACGACTTTGAAAACTGTGTTTCTAAGCAAATTGTTGCAGAACTTGTGTAAAACAATTTTCAAAACCATTTTAGGGCAAATCAAACTAGTGGCCAGAGGTCTTAAAGAAGCCATGTAAGACAGTTCCCAAAGTAAATAATAATGATGACTTTTTATTTTTTGACTGCACATACACATCCAATTTTCATGCTCACAACACTGACAGACAAAGGGAAATTATTTCTAATTCTGCTTCACGATGCTGTTCAATTAAAATTACCAACGATCTCTTCCTTTCTTCTGATTCTGGCCAGCTCAGTATGGTCATCCTCCTGGACCTCACTGCAGAATTTGACACCGTCAGTCATTCCATTATCCTGTCCCATCTCAAGTCCAACCTGAACAGCACTGGCTCCGCTCTGTCTTGGTTTCAGTCCTACCTTATAGACTGGCAACAGTTTATTCACATCAACTGCTGCTCCTCCTCCATAACCCCTCTATCCCAGGTTGTTCCCCAAGGTTCAGTGCTTGGTCCTCTCCTTTTCATCCTTTACATCCTCTTCCTTGGTAATATAATCCATCGTCATGGCCTCCATTTTCACTGCTATGCTGATGATATACAGATTTTCATTTCTATTACATCCATAAACCCCACTATCTACTCCATTCTTACCCATTGCTTAACTGACTTCAAAATCTGGATGAAGCACAATTTTCTCAAATTAAAAACAGTACTGAGAAAACTGACATACTCTTCATTGGTCCAAATGGTGCTACCAAGTCCACTCAAAAATTCTGCATCAACTTTGACACCATCACTCTCACTCCATCCCCACTCACTCGTAATCTTGGTATTCTTCTCAACTCCACTCTTTTATTCGAATCACACATCAAACAGATAACTCTGACTGCATTCTTCCATCTCAAAAACATAGTACGACTCCTTCCCTGAAATCTTAATTCATGCCTTTGTCACATCCAGAATTGACTATTGCAATAGCATTTTGTACAGTACACCATCCAAAACTCTCAACAAACTGCAATCTATTCAAAACTCTGCTGCCCACGTTCTCACCCACACCCACACCCGCTCACATGAACATATCACTCCTGTCCTACAGAAACTCCATTGGCTTCCTGTCACTCAGCGCATCCATTTCAAGATCCTGTTCAGCAGGTTGGCCTTCAGGAAGTTGTGCTCAAGTGCTTTAAGTCTTATTTATCAGACAGTACTTCCTCTGTTAAAATAGGTGGTCTGTCATTTTCTTCTTCAATCTCTCTGACCTCTGGTGTACAGCAGGGATCCATTCTGGGGCCTGTTCTCTTCTCACTTTACATGATGCCATTAGGACCTATAATTGCATGCCATAATTTGTCTTTACATCTGTACGCAGAGGATTGGCAAATCTATCTGCCGGCCACTTCCAATTCCTCACTCAGTTTAAACTCCATTGTCAGCTGCTTAAACAAAATTAAGCATTGGTTGTCTCAAAATTTTCTCCACTTAAATAATGATAAAATGGAAGGGATTTTATTTGGTGCTTCCAGTAATTCATGTAACATCTCTCCCAATCTAGGTTTTCTGCTCCCCCACTCCAACCAGGGGGTGAAAATAGGAGTGGAGCTTGACTGTAACTTAAAGCTAGAAAACAGATCAGTTCTATTGTGAAAACAAGCTTCTTTCAGCTCCGTCTGCTTTCTTTAGTGTAAAAGCACTCATTAGCCGTACTGATCTGGAAAAGGCCGTCCATGTCTTTGTGATCTCTAGGCTTGATTACTGTAATGCCTTATATGTCGGTATAGATCAGTCTTCCATCTCCCCTTCACAACCTGTACAAAACTCTGCCGCTCGCTTGCTAACTAACACACGTAAATATGAACACATCATTCCTGTCCTTTCATCTTTGCACTGGCTCCCCGTTCAGTTTAGGATACAGTTCAAGCTGTTGCTGTTTGTTTTTAAAGCTTTGAATGGTCTTGCACTGCCCTATATTTCAGAACCTTTTAAAATACACACGCCCAGCAGAGCTTTACTGTCTGCCGGTCAGTATCTGCTGGAGGTGCCTTGCTCAAGGTGCAAACAATAGGGGGACCGGTCTTTTTCTTTTGCAGGCCCAACAGCCTGGAATACTCCATCTCTGATCTGGTTCTGCTCAAACCAAATTGAAGTCCTATTTATTTTAAAGGGCTTTTGAGGTTTAACTTTTAGTATTATAGTTTTTTTTCTCTCCTTTACCTACTTTTATTGTGGCTGTATTTTTTTTTATATATTTTTTTGCACTGATTTATTGTGTCCTGTTTTTATTTGTTTTATCTTGCAACACATTTTGGTCAATACTGTATAAGGTGTTGTTTGGAAGGTGCTATATAAATACATTTATTATTGATATTATTCATGATGGGAGACTGTAAAAGCAGAACAATGCAGTTGGGTCAAATGGGGGGGAAAGTGAATATTTCACTCATGGAAATGTCATACCTTATCTGACATACACCTTATGATTATAGGGCGTGTCAGGATCTCGCTGGCTGTCGGTCTTTCTTCAGTTTTTTTTTCCAGTAGTTCATTCAATAGATCAGTAAGCTCTTGTGAAAACGTGATGGGGAGAGCAGGAGAAGCACCACTCGTTATCTTGCGGATGAGCTTGTCTATCGTCTTTGCAGAGAACTGAAAAGAAAAATACCAGTAGCAAGTTGTTTTTGTATGTTTTTAATAAGATTAACATCCTCATTAAATTTTGCACAGAAATCCAAGTCAAAACAACAACTGCATGCCCTTTTTAATGCCATAAAACCTTTTTGTCCTTTTCTTCTTCAGCCCCACTCACATGGAGTACCACAAGATTCTATTATTTGGTCAGTTTTATTTTCCATTTTCATAATCCCCTTGGGTGCCATCTTAAGAAAATACAAGACTTATTTTCTTTCATATGTAAACACTTAGACTTACCTGTAGTTGGAGCACAATTATTTATTCATTTTGAAACTACCATTTGACTGCCTCATTGAGATGAAAAATGGCATGGCTTCAAACTTCATTAACTTCAAAGAGCACAAAACTGAAGCTACTTTTTTCCCGTGCAGACTTATTGGCACATGTCAAACACTTTTGGATAACCAAGAACCTCAGTTTGTGGTGATAACTGATTTTAATTTTATCTTAAAAAGCAGCTCATTTCAAAAGAAAAAAGATCCTTTAAAAAAATGAGTCAAGGTGAAATCATTTTTATCTTGTAAAGACTGAGCGAGTGATCTATGCTTTCTTCACATCTGACTTGAATTATTGTAACAATTTGTGTGTTGGTGTTAGGGGTTGAACGAGTACATAATTTTTAAACTCTACATTAACATAATAATACTTGAGTAGAGCTCGAGTAGTTGATGATGTCATAGGATCTCAAGATGCAAAAAATAAATAACTAATTAAAACAGGAAAAAAAAGTACCGTAATTTATTTTTTACAAAAATAGACCAATTAAACATTGGGAGCATATACTGTATTAGGCTCCTACCATTTATCTTACAGCAAATAAGTCTCAGGAACCCCCAAACTGTTAGTTATTATTATTATTAAGCTGCAAACGTGAAAAAAATGTGTGGCACGTCAAAAATGAAACTAAAAACAGTGGGGCGGTTGACCACACTGAACCACCGCCTGTGGTGCTGTGCATTAGATTTAGTTTTAGAGATTAATATGTTCATAGGTTTTTATAGGTTTAGAGATTCATATTTTTTGCCTTTTATTTGTGAAACAAGGTCAGAGGAAGCTGGTTCTGGTTCGGTCGATTGGACCCGGTGTTACACCACATTCTGTGACCTGCAACAGTTCATGCAACACCAACCACTACGGTCACAATATACGATTGTCACAGAATATGGTGTAACACCGGTTCACAACGCGCTCCAAACAGGAAGTTGATTCATTTTCTGTTCTGTAACTGCGACGTGATGACGTCACATCGAATACTCGACTTGAAATTAAAAAAATAGATAGAGGTTCAAGTAATTGATGTGTCGATTACTCGAGTAGTCTGTTAAAGCCCTAGTTGGTGTTTGTCAGATCTGCCTCTTATGACTCCAGTTAGTTTAGAATACCGCAGCACATTTTCTTACACAAACAAACAAACAAAAAAATGTACAAATGTGAACTCCAGCAGTCTTCTGACACCTTCACACAAGACAACTAATTATCGTTGGATCGAATGACTATAGTTGTCCCAAGATCCTTTCTGGTGCACAGAGGTGGTTAGTTATTTGCATGTATCGTCTCTATTGAACAACCTGTCCCTACATTTCAGACAGGCTGTTGATGTTTTTAAAGCTAAACTTAAAACATAATTGTACTGACATGTTTTTAATAATGTGAGTTGAAAATTGTTTATATTTTTTACTGTTTTTGTTATTATTATTCTTTTCTTTACGAATGTTAAGTTTTGAAAACTTTACTTACCGTATTTTTCAGACTATAAGAGGCACTTAAAACCCTTGAATTTTCTCAAAAATTGACGGTGAGCCTTATAACCCAGTGCGCCTTATGTATTAACTCTGGTTGTGTGATCTCAAACCAATTTTATGTGGTACACAGAGGTAAAAAAAAAAAATACACAGGAAGTGTTTTTGTGGTGGTTTTGTTTCACTTAATGCCCCTTATAAGTGCACCTTCATCCGTAGTCCTTAAGGTTATTTTAGCTTCACTAGCATGTTTTCAGACTGTGGGAAGAAGCTAATATAAAGAGAAAATCTATGTTCACGGGGAAATCATGCAAACTACTTAAAGAAAGGCCTCACCTTTAGCTTTAAATTAAAGTCTTCTATCATTAAGGTAAAAGGGTTCACCACCACACTGCTGTGCAGCCCTAATTAACAAGAGCAAACAAAACAACGAAAATTATACATTTTCAAACTCTCTCCATCATGTATTACTTACCGCTTGTTTTTTTGTACAAAGTTCAACAAGTATGCATCCCATTGACCAGATGTCACTAAAAGAAAAATACATATGTTAGTAACTGCAACACTGATTTTAATAATGACATAAAACACAAGAAATACAATTACTTTAATAGTTATTTTAAAATAATAATAATGGGGGGACAAGCTTTGTACCACTTTACAATAAGGCTCCCCTTTTAAATGGCTAATAAATAGTTTATAGATATGTTATTAATTCCTCTATAAACACTTTGTAAATCATTAATAATTGTTTATTATGTATTAATTAAGGGCAAGAAATGGACAAATCAGACCAGTTTCTTGCCAAATAGTGAGCAGAATCTGCCACCTATATATTTCATCTAGAGTTGTAAACCTACTTTTTTAGGATATGCTATTGTACTTTATCACTGCATTTTAAATATCTACAAACATAGATACTTAAAATGAAGTGATAAAGAACAATATTATATCCTAAAGCAATGGGTTTACAACTCTAGATGAAATATATATTTGAACAGATTTGGCTCACTAATTGGCAAGAAACTGGTCTGTTTTGTCTCTTTCTCGCCCTTAATACATAATAAACAATTATTAATGATTTGGGAAATTGGTAACGTGTATATAAACCATTTATTAACATCTATTAGGAGAGCCTTATTGCAAAGTGGCACCAACGGCTTAAATAATAGTGCTTAGATTTATTTTTTTATTTTTTAACATAGGCACGTTAAAAAACATCCACATTTGTAAAGCATTATAAAAAAAAATAATTCACGTTCATAGATGTTGATTACTTTTTTACAAAAAAAGGAAATGTTGAATGGCAAAAGTTAGGACGCATTCTTGTTGCGGTAGATAACAAAAAAGAAAGCAAACAACCTTTTTGCATCATAGGTGCCTTCAGTGAAAACCTCAGGTGCCAAGTAATTTATCTTTGCTTTTGAAATTGCATTGGATGGACTTCTTGAACTGATAAAAGAAAAAACAAATGCATCAATAAACTGAATACTTTTCCCCATCTTACACAGTTTTATTTTTTAAAACAGAATCATACTTTTGCTTTTTTCCCAAAAACTAATTTGCAAAAGAATAAAGACTGTAAGATGTAAATAAGGCAGAATGAGATGGTTTGCAATTTCACTATTCAGTTCCCTTATCAGTCATGTTCACTCGGTGCAACACATTGACTATGGGAAGTGCGTCGCCGCGCGGTTCACCTGAAGTAATACATCAGCTGCTCATTTCTCTGTGGTAGAGTAGAACAGATTGAGTTACGTCAGTGCTGTGACATCTAGGCTGTAATGTTTCTCAAACATGTTTGATGATGCCCAGTTAGCAGCTGCACATATATCTGCTACTGGGTCACCTCCAAATAAGGTCCAGGAAGTGGCTAGGCCTCTAGTTGAGTGAGCATGTACCCCAGTGGGCACCTGCTGACCTTTGCTGCTGTATGCCCTCTTTATGGCCTCAGTCACCGAGTGTGAGAGGCGCTGTTTTGACAGGGATTAGCAAAACATACAAATAATTGGTTTGTTTTGCGCCAACTGACAGTTCTCTCCATGTAGACGCTCAGGGCCCTAACAGGGCAGAGCACGTTTAAACGCCTCTATTCTGCATTCAGAACTGGGGGAGGAGGAAAAGTTGGCAGTTTGAAGTCTAGACTTCTGGGATTTAGTGTCGGGACTTTTGACACATATGCATGGTTTGGATGTAGGGTGATCGTTGACCCGTCTGGGGCAAATCTGGTACACATTGGATGTACAGATAATGTGTGGCGGTCACCTGCACATTTTGCTGAGCACAGAGCTAAGAGCAATGCAGTCTTATAAGATAACAAGTCTATCTTAATGCTGCTAAGAGGCTCAAATGGAGGCTCACACAAAGCGTCCAGGACTAATTGTAGATCCCACTGAGGGGCTAAATTCCTGCTTGGAGGTCTCTTCCTTAGCACGCCCTTCATGAACCGTATCATGAGAGGGTGGGCACCAGGTGATTTACCTCCCCAGCCTTCATGGCATGCCAATATGGCTGATAAAAAGACCTTTATGGTAGAGAAGGAGCGTTCCTTCTCCAGCAGGTCCTGCAGAAAAGTGAGAAGCTGGGCCAGATTGCAGGAATATGGAGCAATATTACTCTCCAGACACCTGATCTCAAAAACACGCCACTTACATGCATAGAATGTCTGCGTAGACTGTGCTCTCGCTCCTTGTATTGTGTTTACCAAATTACTAGGTAGGCCAGAAGCCATTAACCAGTCCCTTTCAGCAGCCAGGCCCAGAGTTGCCATAGCTCTAGGCGTGGGTGCAAGATCTGCCCATGGGCCTGCGTCAGCAGGCCCCTGTGGAGGGGCAGTTGCCAAGGTGTTCCTACCAGGAGCGAGAATCACTTCTGCAAACCATACTTTCTGTGTCTACCTGGGGACTATTAATATTAGGGAGAGAGCTCCCCTGCGTACACGTTCCACCGTCGCCTGGATTAGGGGAAAAGGGGGAAACGTGTAATACCGCCTCCCTACTGGCCAGCTGTATGTCAGGACGTCCATCCCCAATGGGGGGTTCGCGTCCCATATGGAGTGGTACAGAGCACAGTGACTTTTGTCGCTGCAAGCGAACAGATCTGCGTCTGCCCTCTCGTATCGTGCCCAGATCTGGTCCATGATGCAAGGGCTCAGGCGCCATTCTGAGGGGAGGGGTGCTCCTCTCGACATTGCGTCTGCCCTGTGGTTTAACTCGCCTGGCACGTGAGTTTTTTGTTTTGTTTTGTTTTAAACGTTTATTCATTTCTTTTCAATTCAAAAAACACAAATACAATTACAGATACAAAAAAAATAAAATACATATAAAATGAAAGGAGGCAGAAGAAGAATAATATCTCATCATATCTGCCCTGCCACTTCTTAACAAATCAATATAAACAATCAAATTCAAGCAATAATCATAAATAATACAACAAAAACATTAAATTGTCACAATTATTCATTATAGGTAATAGATATTAACTAACTTATATATATCTTGTCAACAAAATATTCTTGATCTTTTTCTTAAATAAAAATAATGATTTCTCATTTTTAATATCACAGTCCAAACAATTCCATAAACTTATTCCCTGTATTGAAGTAGACCTACCCCTCAAACTGGTTCGAAACTTCGGTTTTACAAAAATATCCATTCCATTCAAATTATAACAACTGTTCCTTTTTACAAAATATGCTTGAATATGTGGTGGTAGTATGTTATTCTGAGCCTTGTACATAATTAATTGAATATTGTAAGCCACCAAATCATAAAACTTAAGTAATTTCATTTGATAAAAAAAATACTTGAAGGATGATAATAAAGACAAGTCTTACAGCTCTTTTTTGTAAAATGAAAATAGACCGGGTTACAGTTTTACAAGCAGTGCCCCAAACACCATACAGTAAACTAAATGTGGCAAAATAATTGTATTGCACAGCAAACATAAAGCTTTGACATTCAGCAAGTCCCTTACTTTATACAGTACTGCCATGGACTTCGATAATTTAGTTCTTACAAAGTTAACATGTTGCTTCCATGACAGTTTATCATCAATAACCACTCCTAGGAACCTTACTTCATTCACTCTGCTTATTTCAACACCATCAATTGAGAAGGGAAAATTCACAGTGACATTTTTTTTACTAAATATCATATAATTAGTTTTTTCAACATTCAAAGATAACTTTTTTATTTTAAACCAAGTTTGTATTTTAGCAAACTCACTCTTCATTAGTTCAAACATCTGATTTAAGTCTTCACCCGAACAAAAGAAGGTAGTGTCATCAGCAAACAAAACACAATTTAGGAAATCAGACACCTTGATTAAATCATTTACGTATAAAATAAACAACTTAGGTCCTAGTACTGATCATTGAGGAACACCATGTGAAATATTACACAGATGAGATCTAACATCATCAATCTGTACAAACTGTTTTCTTCCTGTCAAATAACTTGATATCCATTGTAGAGCTGGACCTCTAATACCGTATTGTTCCAATTTTTCTAGTAAAATAGTGTGGTCAATGGTGTCGAAAGCCTTTTTTAAATCCACAAATAAACTTATACAATATTGTTTATTATCTACCGCAGTAGTAACATGTTCCATCAACTCCATAAGTGCTAATGATGTTGAATTATTAGATCTAAAACCATACTGACTATTACTTAAGATATCATTTTTATCAAGAAATTTGTCCAGTCTGGACACAAACAATTTTTCAAGTATTTTAGAAAACTGAGGCAACAAAGATATTGGTCTATAATTATTAAATAAACATTTAACACCATTCTTGAAAAGTGGAACCACCCTTGCTACCTTCATTCTATCAGGAAATATACCTTTTGAAAATGATAAATTACAGATATATGCAAATGGATCAATAACATGACTCATTATCTCCTTCACAACCATCATATTCATATCTTCACAATCTTTAGATCTTTTATCAGCAGATTTTTCAACTACCTTCATTATTTCTTCTTTTGTAGTTCCAGTTAGAAACATACTATTAACACAACCACTGATTAAATAACTCACATTTTTGTCCACTTTAGGAATTGAAGTAGCAAGATTAGATCCAACATTCACAAAATAATTATTAAATCCATTAGCAATTTCCTTATTATCATAAATTTCCATATCATTTTCCACAAAATGTTGTGACAATCCCGTATTACCCTTATGTTTATTTAGAACATTGTTAATTACTCGCCATGTCATCCTCATATCACCACTACTTTTATGTAATAATTGACTATAGTATTCCCTCTTATGTTTTCTTATAATACCTACTAATTTATTTTTGTACCTTTTGTATTTCTCTTCAGCTTCAGGGGTTCTTGATTTCAAAAAACATGAATAAAGAAGATTCTTCTTTTTACATGCGTTCCTTAAGCCATTGGTCATCTAAGGATGGTCAACTGATTTTTTTTTTAATGAAAATTTGTTGCACACAATTTTTTTCAAACAAAACTCCAGCATACTCATAAATTTATCATAAGATTTGTTCACATCATCAATGTATACTTCTTCCCAATTTTGTTTGTCCAAGTCATCTTTAAGTTTATCTAATGCTTTTTTTGATGCATGTATTATTTTAGTCCGTCTTTTATTTGTTTTTAGTATACTATCATTACATTTGTAGATAGCGAAAACTGGTAAATGATCACTGATATCAGTCATCAAAATACCACTTATCACATCACCATCTGTTATGTTTGTGAATATGTTATCAATTATTGTAGCACTTTCAGTTGTAATTCTAGTTGGATTTAATATTAGCGGATATAAATTTAAACTATACATTGAATCCATGAATATACTAATGTTATTAGACTCTGCTTTATTTGCCAAATCAATATTGAAGTCACCACATAAAAAACTCTTTTGTTTCTGCTCTTAACTAGTAACTCCAACATTTTATCAGTAAATATCTCTATTTTTGAACATGGTGATCGATAAACACAACTTATTACAATATTTTTACCATATTTGTTAATTATTTCTATTGTGATCATTTCCATCATATTGTCAACTACAATTGACATTTCTGTAAGTAATTTACATTTTATTTCCTTTTTTATGAATAAAGCCACTCCTCCACCTCTTTTATTTTTTCTATTCATATGATGTAATTCATATCCTTCAATATATATATTATTTATATTTTCATCATTAAGCCACGTCTCAGAAAGTGCTATTATGTTGAAAGTTTTATTAAATTTTGTTAGGTTATCTAGTATGTGGGATATATTTGCATTAATACTTCTGCAGTTAAGGTGAATAATAGAAAGATCTTCATCAGTCATGTTTACATCATTAAACTGTTCTACATTGTAATAATTACTGTCATTATTAGTTGGAAAAAAATTACGATCTATCTCTTCGTCAACATTGTATATTTTAAATTCAGAATCATCATGCGTCATGATGAATCACAGTATTTGTTCATCAGGCCATTACTCATTTAAATTTTTCCAGTTTGTTCACGTCTTGTATCATTTTTGCTGGCGATCCTTCCTTCACTCTAATCCAGATTTTTCCATTCCTTGTCCACGTTGATACAATATTTTTCTGTTTCCTTAGCAACCTTGCCTCGCGTGCGATAATTCCATTTCTTTTTGTTAAATGTTCATTTATAAAAACATTTGTTCCCCTAAGTTTTTTGCTTGCATGAGTACAGTATTTCTTGATTTTCTGCTGATGAATTTTACAACAACAACTGGTTTGAATTTATCTGAGTTGCTTGGTAAGGTATGACACAGAGAAATATCTTCATGATGTATGTCTATTGCTTTGTTTTGTAGAAACGATACCACTTGTTGTTCTAAAGTTTTTTGTTCCTGTGGTGATGCATCCTCAGTGATTCCTTCATCAGAAGTGTTCTTTGAACAAATTTTAATTTCCAGACCAGTGATAACGAGGTTGTCTTGTCTAGAGTTCTGCTCTAAATCATCAAGCCGTTGCTCAAGTGACATGATTTTTTTATCTTTCAAGTCTAACTGAAGTCTCAATTGTTTGACTTCTTCAAATAAACCCATTAAAAGTTTCAGTTGTGATGACAAATTCGAGATTTCTGAACTCATAAAGTTCAGTGATTTTTTTATCTCGTCCATGTTGTCAGAGTTAAGGCTCCAGCAAAGCTGAGCGTCCTACCTGTACGCCACTCTACGCGCGCATTCTGTGCGCACGCGTTCGCTGGCACAGCTCTGCTTTCTTTCTCACGTTAAATGCTCACGTTTTCGCTCCAAATTCTTGTTGTAATTTGAGCTGCTGCGTGCAGAGCAGGACAAACTGAGGTCGCTGATTGGTCACTTGCTGACACGCCTACTGAAATGATTGACAGCTCGAGTGGGACAACCAGCTGGCTTCAGCTGCACCCGAGCTGCGGTCGCTCGGCTGCAGCCGCTGCGGTCTTTCTAACTTTATATGTTAATAAAAACTTCTAAAAAATAAAAACAGGGAGCGCTTTTCCTGCAGCCCACCATGAAATATTTAAAACCTTGCACAGCCCGGTAGGACATGAATTCATTCATTTCAGTCATGGAGTGAACGGAGGATGAAGCTTTTACTTGGCTTTTGGCAAAAAAACAAAACAAAAGTCCTGATCAGCGATGAAGAAGGGGAATTTAATTCATTTGTGTAACATACAAAACAGTCCGGCACCGGGCAATTTATGGTGAGACAACGCGCATCGCGTACGCGGTCGTAAAATTTGAGCTTTGCGCGTTCGTGCCCTGCGGGGCTACGCTTGTGCCTCTGCGTACGTACGTCGTACAGAGGCGTACTGCTTGTACGCTGAGCTCTACCGGGGGCTTTAGGCTCCAGCAGATCTTGTTTTTTTAGTTTAGATTTTGCCATTACTCACGAAGAGAACCGCCAGCCCGATGGCCGTGGTTTAGCAACTCGATTAGCCGCTAGCCACCAGCCGCTAGCCCAGCTCCAGCGACAACAGTCTCCCACACCATCGCACCTCGTCCCGCTAGCCGCTAGCCACCAGCCGCCAGCCCAGCTCCAGCGACGACAGTCTCCCACACCGTCGTACCTTGTCCCGCCAGCCAAGAGCCGCCTTCGGACCACAGAGCCAACCAGCCCCACGACTCCACCGCAGCCCGGCGTCAGCCACACCTCCGACCCCTGGAGCACGATCTCGCGGCCCCAGATTCTCCCAGGATCCACACCCCGCAACTGGAACGCAGCTCCAGCGACGATAGTCTCCCACACCACCGCTCCCCGTCCAGCAGCAGCGGACCCAGGCTCAACAACCGAAAACAACGAGGTCCACCAGGCCCCAAAGGTAGGCCGCTTGCTAGCGACCACCGCCCAAAGGGCTAATGAAAATGCTAACGCCGAAAGGGCTAAAGCCCACAGTCGGGTCCCTCGGCTTGACAGTCCGATGAGCCAAGGATAGAAAAACACCTTTAGAAGGAATCTCCTCAAGACCACAGCAGGCTTCAACCCACTAACCAACCTCCACAATAAGTGGCTGGAAAAAGGAAATTGAGCATATAACAAACAGCTGGAAGACCAATTCACACTAATTAGGTCAATTGACAACATGACTGGGTATAAAAGAGCTTTTCAGAGTGTGCGTAAGGGTCAAGGCCGTAAAACTCTACTGGATACTCGTGATCTCCGGGCCCTTAAACGTCACTGCACCTCAAACAGGAATGCCACTGTCAAGGAAATAACAGAATGGGCTCAGGAATACTTCCAGAAAGCATTGTCAGTGAACACAATCCACCGTGCCATCCGCCGTTGCCAGCTGAAACTCTACAGTGCAAAGAGGAAGCCATTTCTAAGCAAGCTCCACAAGCTCAGACATTTGCACTGGGCCAGGGGTCATTTAAAATGGAGTGTGGCAAAATGGAAGACTGTTCTGTGGTCAGATGAGTCACGATTTGAAGTTCTTTATGGAACACTGGGACGCCATGTCATCCGGACCAGAGAGGACAAGGATAGCCCAAGTTGTTATCAACGCTCCGTTCAGAAGCCTGCATCACTGATGGTATGGGGTTGCATGAGCGCTTGTGGCATGGGCAGCTTGCATGTCTGGAAAGGCACCATTAATGCAGAGAACTATGTTCAGGTTCTAGAACAACATATGCTCCCATCTAGACGTCATCTCTTTCAGGGAAGACCCTGCATTTTTCAACAAGATAATGCCAGACCACATTCTGCAGCAATCACAACATCATGGCTACGTAGGAGAAGGATCCGGGTACTGAAATGTCCAGCCTGCAGTCCAGATCTTTCACCTATAGAGAACATTTGGTGCATCATAAAGAGGAAGGTGTGACAAAGAAGGCCCAAGATGCATCATAAAGAGGAAGGTGTGACAAAGAAGGCCCAAGATGATTGAACAGTTAGAGGCCTGTATTAGACATGAATGGGAGAGCATTCCTATTTCTAAACTTGAGAAACTGGTCTCCTCTGTCCCCAGACGTCTGTTGAGTGTTGTAAGAAGAAGGGGGGATGCCACACAGTGGTAAAAATGGACTTGTCCCAACTTTTTTGGGATTTGTTGATGCCATGAAATTTTGAAACAACATATTTTTCCCTTAAAATGATACATTCTCTCAGTTTAAACTTTTGATCTGTGATTTGTGTTCTATTCTGAATAAAATATTAGATGTTGGCATCTCCACATCATTGCATTCAGTTTTTATTCACAATTTGTTTAGTGTCCCAACTTTTTTGGAATCCGGCTGGTATTTGTTTGTTTTAGTGGTCAAAGTGCACCAGCTGGATAACAAGTTAACACTTTAATCCATGGTTTCTGTCCCTCACAGCGAAGTATTGCCCCCCTCCTCCGAGCTGGAAGGAGGACACCAGCAGTAACAGGTCCCAGCAGGCGTTTCATGTCGGACAGTCGGTCCGTGTTACCTGTCCCAAGGGACAGCAGGTAAAAGGCAGTGGCACCATCACCTGCAGGCCAGACCAGACCTGGAGCTCCCTCAGTTTTGTGTGTGAACGTAGGTATCACTGTTAAAATAATGTTAAAAATAATAATAATATACACTTTAACTGAATAAAGGGTTGTAACTTTAAATTCAAAATGAGAAAAATGGGAAAATAATTGTTAACAATAACTAAACATATTTTTTACAAAAAGTTACAACTAACTCAAAATAAAAATGTACATCACAAAATTTCAGAAATACATTAAAGCCATTACTAATATTGAGTGGTGAGCCATCATTCACCTGAAGCTACACCTTCAAAGTACTACACGCTGATTTTGAAGAAATTACGGAGTAACCGTCTGCCTACATCACTTTACTTTTGGTTTCACAATCTACGGATATGCTGAGCAGATGGCCCTTTTTAATCAGGTACAGCCTCTGACAGAGAACATTAAACAGAAAAACCAACATGGACAACCCATCTGAACACATAACCTGAAAAAGTCCACCCATTTGTGTCCCAATGCTTCCCAGAAGGGCATATGGTTTGGTCAGTCTCTTGTGTTCAAGTACAACATGTAACTTCTATAATTTACACTGAAATTTAACAGTAACCCACAGAACTTACTGTTTCTGTAGAATTTCATCAAGTAGTAAAACTGTATTACTGAAAAATATCAGTGTCAACCTATATAGGATATTTAATGTTCATTTTTGTAACACAAACTACAGTTCCAGTGTGGATTTTTGAATTTATAGGTTGTATCTGAATGCATCACAAATTCACATGGTCACAAAAAAAATGCCTTGCAGCCAATACGGCTAATAAACGATAGCCAACACGGCTAATCAACGTTAGCCAACACGGCTAATTAACGTTAAAGAGATCGTGACATGATGTTGGAAATTTGCATATTTGTCACAAGATATATATCTTATATAATTCAGGTCTGTTCGTTTTTTCAAAATAAATTATAAATATATTAAAATTTCATTCCAAGTTATGGTAGTTTTTTCTCTGGGACACGCCCCTAAAAATCTGCGCACTTCCGCAAAATGTCATTGTGACGTGCCCGAGGGAAGCCGCTGCTCAACGCGCATGTAAATAATAATGGCGGAGCATGTCAAACAAACACAACCTATTGTTAGTACATGAAAGTATTAAAGCAATCGAAGGGTTATTATTCATCAAATACAGTTATTGGACACTCCATCCATCCGTCCATCCATCTTCTTCCGCTTATCCGGGGTCGGGTCGCGGGGGTAGCAGCCTAAGTAGGGAGGCCCAGACTTCCCTCTCCCCAGCCACTTGGAGCAGCTCCTCCGGGGGAATCCCAAGGCGTTCCCAGGCCAGCCGAGAAACATAGTCCCTCCAGCGTGTCCTGGGTCTTCCTCTGGGTCTCCTCCCGGTGGGACATGCCCGGAACACCTCACCAGGGAGGCGTCCAGGAGGCATCCTAACCAGATGCCCGAGCCACCTCAACTGGCTCCTCTCGATGTGGAGAAGCAGCGGCTCTACTCCGAGTCCCTCCCGGATGACTGAGCTTCTCACCCTATCTCTAAGGGAGAGTCCAGCCACCCTGCGGAGAAAACTCATTTCAGCCGCTTGTATCCGAGATCTTGTTCTTTCGGTCATAACCCAAAGCTCATGACCATAGATGAGGGTGGGAACGTAGATCGATCGGTAAATTGAGAGCTTTGCCTTTTGACTCAGCTCTCTCTTCACCACGACAGACCGGTACAGCGCCCGCTTCACTGCGGACGCTGCACCTATCCGCCTATCGATCTCACGCTCCAGTTTTCCCTCATTCGTGAACAAGATCCCGAGATACTTAAACTCCTCCACTTGGGGCAGGACCTCCTCCCCGACCCGGAGAGGGCATGCTACCCTTTTCCGGCTCAAGACCATGGCCTCGGATTTGGAGGAACTGATCCTCATCCCGGCCGCATCACACTCGGCTGCAAACCGCTCCAGTGAAAGTTGTAAATCACGAACTGATGAAGCCAGTAGGACCACATCATCTGCAAAAAACAGAGAAGCGATTCTAAGGTCACCAAAACGGATCCTCTCAACACCTTGGCTGCGCCTAGAAATTCTGTCCATAAAAGTTATGAACAGAATCGGTGACAAAGGGCAACCTTGGCGGAGTCCAACTCTCACCGGAAACGAGCCTGACTTACTGCCGGCAATCAAAGTCAAAGTCAAAGTCAACTTTATTGTCAGATCTGCAATATGTACTGTACAGGACATACACAGGACCGAAATTGCGTTTCTCTCAGTCCCTCGGTGCAACAGTAAACATCTAAACATTGAAACACTGAAACATATAATAATAGACATAAGCATAAAATAGTAAAACTAACACTGTCCTGAGTTTTTTTTTTTTTGCATAGCGGTGCAAGAGCATGAAAATCCACACCAACTCTAAAACTAAAACATTAAACATTTAATGAACATAATACTGTCCTGAGTTTTTGCATACTAGCACAAAAAAAGAGTATAAAAAGTATAACTAAAATAAACTAAAGGTTTCTAGCATTGACATTTGCAAAGTGGCAAAGCAGCGTATGAGTCAATGCGGACCAAGCTCTGACACCGGTCGTACAGGGACCTAACAGCCCATATCAATGGGCCTGGTACCCCATACTCCCGGAGTACCCCCCACAGAACCCCCCGAGGGACGCGGTCGAATGCCTTCTCCAAGTCCACAAAGCACATGTAAACTGGTTGGGCAAACTCCCACGCACCCTCCAGGACCCTGTTGAGGGTGTAGAGCTGGTCCAGTGTTCCACGACCAGGACGAAAACCACACTGCTCCTCCTGAATCCGAGGTTCGACTATCCGACGGACCCTCCTCTCCAGAACCCCTGAATAGACCTTACCAGGGAGGCTTAAGAGTGTGATCCCCCTATAGTTGGAACACACCCTACGGTCCCCCTTTTTGAATAGGGGAACCACCACCCCAGTCTGCCAATCCAAGGGAACTGCCCCCGATGTCCACGCGATATTGCAGAGTCGCGTAAGCCAACACAACCCTACAACATCCAGAGCCCTAAGGAACTCCGGGCGAATCTCATCCACCCCCGGAGCCTTGCCACCGCGGAGCTTTTTAACCACCTCGGCGACCTCAGCACCAGAGATCGGAGAACCCGACCCAAAGTCCCCAGGCTCCGCTTCCTCAGTGGAAGACGTGCCAGTAGGATTGAGGAGGTCTTCGAAGTATTCCGCCCACCGACTCACAACATCCCGAGTTGAGGTCAGCAGCACGCCACCCCCACCATAAATGGTGTTGGTCGCGTACCTCTTTCCCCCCCTGAGACGCCGGATGGTGGACCAGAATCGCCTCGAAGCCGTACGGAAGTCATTCTCCATGGCCTCTCCGAACTCCTCCCACGCCCGAGTTTTTGCCTCAGCAACCACCCGAGCCGCATGCCGCTTGGACTGCCGGTACCTATCAGCTGCTTCTGGGGTCCCACAAGCCAAAAAGGCCCAATAGGACTCCTTCTTCAGCCTGACAGCATCCCTCACTGCCGGTGTCCACCACCGGGTTCGAGGGTTGCCACCACGACAAGCACCAACAACCTTGCGGCCACAGCTCCGATAAGCTGCCTCGACAATAGAGGCGCGGAACACGGCCCACTCGGACTCCATGTCCCCCGCCTCCCTCGGAACGTGTTCAAAGCTCTCCCGGAGGTGGGAGTTAAAGCTCCGTCTTACGGGAGACTCTGCCAGACGTTCCCAGCAGACCCTCACAATACGTTTGGGTCTGCCAGGTCTGACCGGCATCCTCCCCCACCATCGGAGCCAACTCACCACCAGGTAGTGGTCAGTTGACAGCTCCGCCCCTCTCTTCACCCGAGTGTCCAAGACATGCGGCCGCAGATCAGATGAGACGACAACAAAGTCGATCATCGAACTGCGACCTAGGGTGTCCTGGTGCCAAGAGCACATATGGACACCCTTATGCTTAAACATGGTGTTCGTTATGGACAATCCATGACGAGCACAGAAGTCCAATAACAGAACACCACTCTGGTTCAGATCAGGGGGGCCGTTCCTCCCAACCACACCCCTCCAGGTCTCACTGTCATTGCCCACGTGAGCGTTGAAGTCCCCCAGTAGAACAAGGGAGTCCCCAGGAGGCGCACTCTCCAATACCCCCTCCAAGGACTCCAAAAAGGGTGGGTAGTCTGAGCTGCCGTTTGGTGCATAGGCACAAACAACAGTCAGAGCCCGTCCCCCCACACGTAGGCGAAGGGAGGCTACCCTCTCGTTCACCGGGGTGAACCCCAACGTACAGGCACCAAGATGGGGGGCAACCAGTATGCCCACTCCTGCTCGGCGCCTCTCACCAGGGGCAACTCCAGAGTGGAAGAGTGTCCAACCCCTCTCAAGGAAACTGGTTCCAGAGCCAGAGCCATGCGTTGAGGTGAGTCCGACTATTTCTAGTCGGAAACTCTCAACCTCACACACTAGCTCAGGCTCCTTCCCCACCAGAGATGTGACATTCCATGTCCCAATGGCCAGCTTCTTATTGGACACTCGATCAATTGAAAAGTGATTTAGACACAGTTTATTTCATACACAGTAGCTAAGTGAGGATAGCTTTGTGATGTGGCTTCTTGGGCTGAGCTAACAGAGGCCCGATCGCGTTTGAGATCTATCATTTTAAGACAGTAAATCATCCAAAACTCTCATTAATAAAACACTACACACCTCCGATTATGTTTACACAAAGACTTACTCTTTTCCTGGACAGTTTTCCGACGGTAGCTTCCCTGCGTTGTTTAGATGTGGTAGCTGTGGGACTTTCTTCTGTAGATTCTTTTAAAAATCGTAGGAATAGCATCCGGTTTTAAAAGTCTTCTACATCTTACTGGTAATCCTAAAGATTCTTTTATACCAGGTCTTTCCTGAAAGCAACTGGCAGTAAAATGGTCGCTGCAGACATACGACTCTTTAGTAGGAACCCATCGGTCCCTCGTTCTTTGCACTTGTCTTCTCCATTCTTGTCGAAGTTTCTCATCTTTTGGAAATTTGTGAAGGCTCACTTTGTAGTATCAGGCTGTTGGTAGGAACCTTTGTGTTGTATTGTGTTGCGGGTCGGACGGTAATAAAGGTTACCTGTTAAGACGGAGTTGTGTCACGCATGCTTCTGTGTAGCCTCAAGGGTTTATTAAATATATACATATCGGAGAACAGAACATGGTGTCAGAAGTATAAAAGTATAAAATACTAAGTGAAGAGAGAGAATAATTAAAAACGACGTCATCATGAACCAGTTTCAAGTCGCCCCGCCAGAAAAGTTCACGTTCAGAGCTGAAGACTGGACGAAGTGGATAAAGCGTTTCGAGAGGTTTCGTATCGCGTCTGGTTTGGAGACACAAGCGGATGAAAACCAAGTAAACACGCTTATCTACACCATGGGGGACGAGGCAGAAGATATACTGGTTTCCCTGCATCTAACTCCAGAAGAAGCGAGTGAGTACGAGACTGTTAAAGGACGGCTGGACGCTCACTTCGTAGCCCGCAGGAATGTTATATTTGAACGGGCGAAATTCAACCAGCGCCAACAGGAGACGGGTGAGTCCATCGACGGCTTTCACACCGCGCTGCACTGTTTGGCTGAATACTGTGGATACGGGACTTTGCATGATGAGATGGTGCGTGACAGATTCGTCGTGGGTTTGAGAGATAAAAGACTATCAGAACAGCTACAAATGGACGCTGAACTGACGCTCGAGAAGGCGTTAAACAGAGCCCGTCAGAGCGAGCTAGTAAAAAAGCAACAGGAAATGCTTCATGCTAACTTCAAGCCGGACATTGTGGGCGCGAGCGGGAGCGCGCGCTACAGACAACCGAAGGCCGCGCTCAAACCTTTTGTCACAAAAACAACACAGGATAAAAAGGTCCAGTGCAGAAGATGTGGTGACATGAAAGGACACAGTATGCAGCAATGCCCTGCTAGAGAAGCAGCCTGCAATTATTGTGGAAAGAAGGGACATTTTGCAAAAGTCTGCAGAAATAAAAAAATATGTGAAGTAAATGCTGGATTTGAAACAGAAAGCACAAATATAGACAAGGATGTTGCTTTCCTGGGATCACTTTCTACAGAAGCTAATGAAAATCCATGGATGACAGACATACTGGTGGACAAACATAAGACTGTATTTAAAATAGATACAGGAGCTGATGTCACAGCTGTCCCAGAGACATGGTATTCTCAGCATCAATTAGGCAAATTAGATAAACCAAAGAAAATCCTACAGGGACCGGGAGGCACCGATTTGAAGGTGAAAGGCAAGTTTACAGCAACTCTCAGTAACAACAGTGGTAGTACCAAGGAGGACATTTATGTTGTGAAGGACTTGTGTACATCACTGCTGAGTGGACGTGCTGCAATGGCATTAAAACTGGTTGCCAGAATAAACCAAATTAGTTTGGACTCCATTGAAGCTGTGAGGCAGGAGTTTCCAAAACTTTTCACAGGACTAGGACTGATGGAGGGTGAATATAACATTGTTCTGTCACCAGATGCGCAGCCTTTCTCCCTCTCAACGCCGAGGCGGATATCCCTGCCACTGCTGCCTAAAGTTAAAGAAGAGCTCAACCGTATGCAACGGGAAGGAGTCATCACCAAAGTGGAGGAGCCAACAGACTGGTGTGCGCCTATGGTGGTTGTCCCCAAGAGCTCGGGCAAGGTGAGAATATGCATTGATCTCACAGAACTGAATAAATATGTCATGAGAGAAAAACATCCTCTCCCAGCAGTAGAGCACACGCTCGGACAGCTGGCAGGAGCAAAAGTGTTTTCCAAATTGGATGCCAATGCTGGATTCTGGCAGATTCCACTATCGAGGAAGTCTTCACTGCTCACCACCTTCATCACACCTTTTGGCCGGTATTGCTACAATCGGCTCTGCTTTGGGATTTCATCAGCACCCGAGCACTTCCAGAAACGCATGTCACGGATTCTGGAGGGCCTGGATGGAGTCCTTTGTCAGATGGATGATGTCCTCATCTGGGGGACGACACAGCAGGAGCACGATGAAAGACTGAGGAAGACACTGTTTCGACTCCAGGAGGCGAATGTAACACTAAATGACAAATGTGAGTTTTCTAAACGCAGAATAAAGTTCTTGGGACAAGTCATCGATGCATCAGGGGTCAGTCCAGACCCGGATAAAGTCAGCGCTATCAGAGCCATGGAGGAGCCCAGAAACATAAGTGAGGTGAGACGCTTTCTGGGTATGGTGAACCATCTTGGGAAGTTCCTTCCCCACCTAGCAGAAAAAACCAGACCCTTGAGAGATCTTCTGAAGACGTCAAACATGTGGTCGTGGGGTTCACCGCAGCAACAAGCTTTCGACGCTATTAAAACTGATCTGACAACACCACCAGGACTGGCATTGTACGACCCGAATGCAGAGACACGTGTGTCAGCGGATGCATCATCGTATGGACTCGGTGCAGTTTTACTTCAGAAACACACTGATACAGAGTGGAAGCCGGTGGCATATGCATCACGGTCTCTCAGCGACACGGAGCAGAGGTATGCTCAGATTGAGAAAGAGGCTCTCGCTTCAACGTGGGCCTGTGAGAGGTTCGCAGAGTTTCTGATCGGGAAGAGTTTCCACATTGAAACTGACCATAAACCATTAGTCCCGTTGCTGGGGTCGAAGGGTCTAAACGATCTTCCTCCTCGCATACAGCGACTACGAATGCGACTAATGAGATATTCTTACAGTATTTCCCATGTGGCTGGCAAAAATATTGCTACAGCTGACGTTTTGTCCAGAGCTCCAATCTCCAGCGAGTCAGGAGGTCTGCAAGAAGAGGAGGTCAACTTGTATGTTGACTCAGTCGTTGCATCTTTACCTGCCACGGAACCACGACTGAGAGAAATCCAAAAACATCAGGACGACGACAGCATACTCAAACAGCTGAAAAAGTTCTGTGTAGAAGGATGGCCAGATAAATACTCTACTGAGAAAAGTGTTCAGCCTTATCTGCCATTCTCAGGTGAACTTACTGTTCAAAATGGTCTGCTTCTTTATGGTAGCAGAATAGTGATTCCAGCTTCTCTCAGAAAGGACATTCTTTTGAAACTACATGAGGGTCACTTGGGAATAACTAAATGCAGAGAAAGGGCCAAACATTCAGTGTGGTGGCCGGGTCTCAGCAGCGAGCTGATTAAGCTGTTGGAGACCTGCGACACATGCTGTCGGGAGAGAACAAAACACAAAGAGCCACTACTGCCCACTGAATTCCCACAAAGACCATGGGCCATGGTGGGAGCTGATCTTTTCCAGTTTAAGGAAAAACAATATTTGATTGTTGTGGATTATTTCTCCAGATTTTTTGAAGTTGCAAAACTTACCTCCACAACATCTGAAGGAGTGATCGAACACTGTAAGTCCATCTTTGCACGGCATGGCATACCAGAATGTCTCCGATCTGATAACGGGCCACAGTTTGCTTCAGATTCCTTCAGAAGATTTGCACAAGAATGGGGTTTCAGCCATGAAACCTCCAGCCCAAATTTTCCTCAGAGCAACGGCGAGGCTGAGAGAGCTGTCAGAACCATCAAGACTCTCCTTAAAAAGTCGAAGGATCCGTATCTCGCTCTCATGGCCTACCGTTCCGCTCCATTGGCAAATGGATTCAGTCCGACTGAGCTTCTCATGGGAAGGAGGATAAGGACAACTGTTCCTGTTACTCAGTCGCAACTAACACCAAAGAATGTTGATATGGAAAAACTGAGGACTGCAGAGGACAATTATAGACAGAAACAAAGACAAAACTACAACCGGAGGCACCGGGCTCACAACATGTCAACTCTACATCCAGGTGAGGAGGTGTGGGTGACAGATCTGCAAACAAGAGGAAGAGTAGTGTCTGGAGCAGGTCCACCTCGATCCTACATTGTCGAGACACCCAGAGGCTTGCTGAGAAGGAATAACTACCACCTTTCACACACTCCTAGAGCAACTGAAACTTCTGCTGTTCCACATGAGACAGTACATGAAGAAAACATTGACAATTACACACACACACCTGATCCAGATGAAGACCAGCAGGAGGCTAGCCATCAGACTCCACCACCTGAGAGTCGAGTTTCACTGAGAAATAGGAGACCTCCAGCTTATCTGGATGATTATATTTGTTCATAGGAACTGAGTGAGTTTCCTGCATGGGGCAGAATAATCCCCACACTCAGTTAGAGGATTTGGGTAGTCCACCCCTCCCTCTTAGTTAAAGTTAAATGTTACAGAGATTACTGTTCTGAGATTTATATACATCTGGGTTCTTAGGCTGAACTGTGACTGTAAAGAGATTTGAGTTTGTGCACTGTTGGTGTATCAGAAATGAATAACAGTGATAATAAGTTAGAGTTCTAGCACATTCTGCTTTAGGAAAGTATTAGTGCAATTATGTTTGTAGACCCTCACAACAAATCCTATTCAGAAAGGGGGATGTAGTATCAGGCTGTTGGTAGGAACCTTTGTGTTGTATTGTGTTGCGGGTCGGACGGTAATAAAGGTTACCTGTTAAGACGGAGTCGTGTCACGCATGCTTCTGTGTAGCCTCAAGGGTTTATTAAATATACACATATCGGAGAACAGAACACACTTGTTCACTATAGCGACATTACAACACCCAAATGAGCTACAACGTGACGGCATTTTTCAAGTTACACAAAAAAAAGAGGCAATCTTTCAGGAAATGAATCTGTATGGCAAGCAGTTAACACACCAGACAAATGGGCAAGGCTCTGCCTTCTGCCTGTTTGCACGTCACGATGACGTTTGCGGAAAAACTCGGATTTTTAGGGGCGTATCCTAGAGAAAAAATTACCATAACTTGGAATGAAATTTTAATATATTTAAAATTTATTTTGCAAAAACAAACAGAGCTGAATGATCTAAGATATATATGTTGTTACAAATATGCAAATTTCCAACATCATGTCACAATCCCTTTAACCAACATGGCTAATCAACATTAGCCAACACAGCTAATCAACGTTAGCCAACATGGTTAATCGACCTTAGCCAACACAGCTAATCAACGTTAGCCAACACAGCTAAGAACTGTTAACCAACATGGCTATATACATATACGTACTGTATATATATGATAATTTACATAAAATATAGATTTGGTCACTTAACGAACCAAGGTTCTTCTAAATGTGTTGTACTATTCTCATAAATGTAGTAGTGAAAAATAATTTCTGACCATACTGTTCTTATCATCTTTAATACTGTATAAAGTTTAACTTGGCAATACACAGCCTCTATTTGTAAATATTTACCAACCACCGTACCCTCTATAGATATTGAGGTAAAACTGTGTGGAAATACAGTAGCTGAAAGTCATCCTCAACATGTTTCATGTCCTAACAGATCACATTAGATTGTGCATATCATTTACAAGGTTTTTAAATGAAATGTCAAAATGTTATAACTTTGTCCCTTCTCATCCTGAAATGATTTAAGTCACAACCAGACATGTCAGCTGGTGGGTGATAGCACTTTTTAAGGAAGGCTGGGCCTTTAGTTTCTGTTCTCTGATCAATTTGAAAACCAATCACTCAGTTGTAATCATTAGGATGTACAACCTAAATAACATTAAAGTGAATAATTGTGATGTTAACATTCTTTTAAGTATTTACGGTAAATCACGTTGCACACCTCCTGCACCATGTGCTTTTCACTCTTGCATGGCTGCTTGTTGTAAGTTGGGTGTAAATGTTCTGTTTCTATCCGTTCCTGCGTGAGTTGTAATCAACACAAACGATGCTGCATCAAACACTGAACTGATCACAGGCAACCTTTGTCTGATCCACTTTGATCTCTCTGAATCAGACCTGATTATGGTGCCGAGGTTGCTATGGCTCCTTCCTTGTATTTGCATGAGGTTTGTTCTCGTAAATGCATGCTTGCATGTCCTTTTTAGCCCAAAGCCCTTCATAGTCGTCGTTTCAACTGATTCACAGCAGTGACACATTTGTTGCATGAAAACCACAGGCTTCTGGGGTAATACCTGACTTGTTCGGTTTTCACAAACTCAGAGATTAAATTTTATGTTCATGTGGGGGCAGACAAAAAAAACAAACAGAAGAGTTTGTAAGAAACACCAGAGTTTAAAGGAAAATAAAACCAAAAGAAACAATAAGTGTAAATGCAAATGAAGTGATCTGACCAACTCCACGAAGGTGCGGTGAGTAACCCGTGGGTCGTTCCATTTGGGCTGTTGTGCAGGGGTGTCCTGCGGCCCGCCCCTCCACGTGGCCAACGGGGTGGTGCGGGGGGCGGTGTTCCAGTTCGGGGACGTGGCAGCGTACTCGTGTTTCGCCGGCTACACCATGGAGGGCGTCGGAAAGAGCAGGTGTCAGGAGAACGGCACCTGGACGCCGACGCCAACGTGCAGAGGTAGAGAGGACGACAAAACGGGACTGTCCCCCGCCCCGCCCCTGAGGACACTTCCTGACTCTGTCTCTTTTGCATATAACAAATAACATCCTGCAGCTTTTTAACTCCTTTAAACTGCTGTCGCTTTTCTCCCAACGCTTCAGTCTTCAGATTTTTGTGAATATTTGCTCATCAATAATTAAAACTTTAGGAAAAGACTGATTTAGAAACCTAAAAAAATAATAACCTGCCTCTCCTTGTTCAGTGTTTCCTGTCATCTAGACTCATCCAACACGTCAATAAAAACTGAACCTGGGTGTGTTTTACATCCAGTGCGTGTTGACTGTTGTGCAGCTCGCTCTCACTTTAGGAGTTTTTATGATTTTTATATCAACTCAGATTTGTTTAAGTAAAAAAATAAAACAGTGCTTACTGTTGGTGTCACACTGACTTAACCACAAACTTTAACAGGAACAATGTGGTTGTGTGAAGAAACGGAAAAGTTTTTTTTTTTCTGTTGAAATTTTGTAATTTAGTTTGAACACGCAGGCATGAACTTGTTGACTACAGTATTTTCAATTCAGTTTAGTTATATAGCACCACGTCACAACACAAGTCATCTCACGGCACTGATCAGACACATTCACATGTAAAAATAATAATTTAACATTATTTATCTGAGGAGCAGACCGCTTAGAGTTTAACTTCATCACAGACTCGTCTTGAGCAAGAATGAAGGCGACTGTGGAAAGGAAAAACTCCCTCATGAGGAAGAAACTTTAGCAGAACAAGGCTCAGAACAAGAGGCCATCTGCTTCGATCGGCTGGGTTTGAGAGGAACAGGAAGGAGGAACAGATACACAATGGCAGGTCAAGAATCACATGTTAAGATAGAAATAATTTCAAATGAAAACTATTCAATTTTAACAAATAATTTGAAGAAATTAGGTCAATTTGTTCTCCAGTAGTCTAAGCATCATAACAAGCCAACCATAACTATAGGATTTATCAAAAAGGAAAGTCTTAATCCCAGTCTTAAAACTGGACAATGTGTCAGTCTCATGGACAGAAACTGGAAGTTGGTTCCACCAGAGAGGAGCCTGAAAACTGAAAGATCTTCCTCCAAGTCTGCTTTTGGAAACTCTAGGAACCACAAGTAAACCTGCAGTTTGAGAGGGAAGTGCTCTGTTAGGAAAATATGGAACAATAAGATCTGTAAAATAAGATGGACTAAAAACAGGATCATGTGTCGGTGCTGACAGTCTGGACCAAAACAGCAATATTTGAAGCAGAAATATAATTTTCCTGACTCATTTTTTAGTGACTTCACCAGCTGTAAAGGAACATTTTAT
>JBBPBX010026793.1:25666-37812 GCA_038048925.1 Garcialebias charrua | reverse complement strand
TTGACGTTATAGCAAAGGAGTGTCTCAGTTTAACATTTTCTCAATAAGTGCACTTTAATGGTCAAAACAGCTTCATTTCGCAAGGGCGGCGCGGCACCATCCATCCAGCCAGCCAACATACATCCATTGCGGCCGGAGCGGCTAGCTCTCCAGTGTTCCTCCACCTGCACCAGCTGAGTGAAATGAATGCACCTGAAAGGGCTTGCTGAGGCAGTTCTTCAAAATTTAAAGCATCAGTAAAAAAAATTGCATTATGAATATGAAATATATATATATATATGTATAAGTCGCTTTGGCATTTAAGTCACAGAATTGTCAAATCTATGCAAAAACTGTACTGCACAGTACATTTAATAATAAAAACAAACAAACTGAAAAACCAGTAGTGTACAGTCCAGGTACTACAAAAAAAATAAGAAATAAAAAATAGAAAAGAAAATGCCCTTACTTTTATTGAAGGGGTGTTGCAGAGGAGGGAGGCAGCTCAGGTGGAGGGTTCTGGTGATGCTGCTCAACCCTGGAGGAGGGGAACAGGTGAGTCCAGAAAGGCAGGCAGCTCAGGTGGAGGGTTCTGGTGATGCTGCTCAACCCTGTAGGAGAGGAGCAGGTGAGTCCAGAAAGGCAGGCAACTCTGGTGGAGGGTTCTGGTGATTCTGCTCAACCCTGGAGGAGAGGACCAGGTGGGTCCAGAAAGACAGGCAGCTCAGGTGGAGGGTGCTGATGCTGCTGTGGTCCTGATGCTGCTCAACCATGGAGGAGGGGAGCAGTTCAGTGAGGAGAGAGGTCATGCTGAGGCTGTTGACTGAAGAGAGACAGGTGGATGAACAGATGCAGCTGATGTAACATAAAAAAGAAATAAAAAATAGAAAATAAAATGTCCTTACTTTTATTGAAGGGGCGTTGCAGAGGAGGGAGGCAGCTCAGGTGGAGGGTTCTGGTGATGTTGCTGTGGTCCTGATGCTGCTCAGCCATGGAGGAGGGGAGCAGTTCAGTGAGGAGAGTAGGTCATGCTGAGACTGTTGACTGAAGAGAGACAGGTGGATGAACAGATACAGTTGATGTAACATAAAAAAATAAATAAAAAAATAAAATAAAATGTCCTTACTTGTATTGAAGGGGCATTGCAGAGGAGGGAGGCAGCTTAGGTAGAGGGTTCTGGTGATGTTGCTGTGGTCCTGATGCTGCTCAGCCATAGAGGAGGGGAGCAGTTCAGTGGGGAGAGTAGGTCATGCTGAGGCTGTTGACTGAAGAGAGACAGGTGGATGAACAGATGCAGCTGATGTAACATAAAAAAAGAAATAAAAATAGAAAAGAAAATGTCCTTACTTTTATTGAAGGGGCGTTGCAGAGGAGGGAGGCATTTTATTGGAAGCTACAGAAGGTGCTAGTGATGCTGTGCTGGTGAGTGAGGAGGTGAGCAGATCAGTGAGGGTAGTAGGAGGTCATTGACTGAAGATGAGGAGGTGATGCTGAGGCTGTTGACTGAAGAGGAGGAGGTGATGCTAAGGCTGTTGAGTGGAGGAGGTGATGCTGAGGCTGTTGAGTAGAGAGGAGGAGGTGATGATGAGGCTGTTGAGTGAAGAGAGACAGGTGGATGAACAGAGGCAGCTATAACATAAACAAAAAAGAAAAGCACCTTTATGGAGGGGGCATTGCAGGGGAGGGAGACATGCTCATTGAGGAGAGGGTGATGTTTCAGGTGAATCCTGATAGGTTGCTGCAGCAGAGGTGTAGTAATATAGGCGAATATTAGCCGTTAATGTAAATAAAAACTTACGGGGTCAGTTTACTGACTTACCTATATTTCAGATGAAAGGTTTGAGCAGGTTTTAATCTACACAAATCTACCACCAATTCACGAGTTCACTCTTTTTCCGGTATTAAATTGCTTTGATGTGATTAGCCAAAAATGTAATTTCATGAGAGACTTCAACTTATGTTGGTCCACCAGAAAATAGACCTTTTATTGAAACAATCATAAACGTACATTAAACATTTGTATCGATATTAGCTCTGATTTACTAACTACTTTGATAAGAATTCAAATTAAACAAAAATACAAGTTAGGTTTAACTTTCCTGTTGGCACATTTACTTAACAGATTAATGGCTTATGAAAAATAAGAACAAGGAGGGATAGAATGAAAGCTAAGTTTAACGGAAGTTAATTATTTTGAAATGACAGGGTGACACTTTTCCCCACACGAGTAAACAGCTGGGCTCCCGCACGCTCAGCCCACATCCACAACTCATTACCTGTTGATGCTTCGTCTCTGTAGATAAGAGTTGAGAAGTATCTGGACACACATAATGGATTGTTTTGTCCCACAGCCGTCCAGTTGAAACTTCAGCGTGTGTGAGCTGATTCCACGATACGAGGAAACTCGCCTCTCTCGGCAGGAAACAAGGTGAACTCCTGACTGAGCTTTCAAAATAAAACTCCCAGAAAACAAATTCTTTCAGAAATGAGTGAATGAGGCACAGTAAGTCTTTACTGTAACTCCGGCTGAGAACGTAGGTCTAATTGACATTTGACCAGGACATTCACCAGCTTCCAGAGAAAACCAAGTTGTTTAGTTAGTTCTCTCCAACGCACTAAAGTCCAAACGGAAGTAAGACTTTATATGGAGGGCGGAGTCTGCCCACCTCCTGAATGGCTACTGGCTGGTTTAACAAAATAACGGATGGATTTTTCATCCCCATAGGCAGAAGGTCTCTGAAGGACAGTAGGAAAACTTGTTTATAGAATCGGCCAGATGGCCGCTTGTGAGCACAGAGAATATTATGGCTAACTTCACAGACAACACAAAAGAAGCTGCAAGTTAAAAGTTTACCCTGAACTTGTGCCTTAGATTCAAAGCCTGCTTGTTCTGCAGAAATAAACCAGCAGAAGGGTCAAACTCATGCAAGTAACAGATCATCATTAAATGACAAAAGTATACTGTTGATCAATTCTGAATTAACACACATTAAAAGAAAGCTCTTTCTGATTGATTGGTGTCCATTAATTCAAAATAATTGTAACAAAATAGTGTCCACTTGTCTCCTTGAGAGCTTCAAGAAAGTGTAACACTCAGAGTTTCAGAGAGATGTGAGGAGGTTTAAATCCAATACGGACATGAGAGTGCTATATCTCTACAGTCCCCCTTTTTGGAAATCATCGCCTGTCCTTGGAGATGAGTTCCAACACGAAAGGATACCACCGATTGTCTCTGACCTCTATGTAATCCAGCAAGTGGAGAGAAAGGAAAAAAAAAAGTCAAAAATGTTCAAAATTATACTCCCATAATGTTTTTGGAAATTCCATACTGTTCGTAGGTAATCCCATTGCGGTAAGCTTTCAATCCTTTGGAAAACATAGTCTGTTAACCCATGGAAAACTGAGTCTGTGATCCCTTGGAAAACAAAGTCTTATAATCCACAGCGGTAATTCCACAACGATTGGGGTTATTGATTTCATCAGCAACAAATGGTTTGTTAATTAGCATGTAGAGGGGATCCCTCGATTGACGCAGAGGAGGCGGCCCTTGGATGAAGGTTGAAGACCAACGTTGGAGTAGCAGGTCCCCACATCGAAGGTTGCAGGCTGGATGGCTTCCAGTCGGTGCCACCCTGGTTCAATGTGTCATGCAATTATGTGGTTTTAGGTGGGCTTATGATTGGGATTCTACATTAAGCCTTACCTATATGCACCTGGTATGTAAGCTATCATGGATTAGATCAGCTAAAATTACCAATTAAGGGGTGGATCAATGCTGTAAAAATCAGATATAGGGATCTATACCTATAGAGTTTTTGGAGGGCTTCTGTAACGAAGGCCTCTTCTTTCAAACTATTCCTCCATTCATTACTTAGTTTAGGTTAAACTAAAATAGAAAAATGAAATATAGTTTGGTCTAAATGTCTGTTGTCTTTTAGACGAACGACGCAAGATTTGGTATTCCCTATAAATTTTGAAGTCTATGGCGAGACTCATCAAAATGAATAGATCTAGAATAGAAACGATCGAATCGGTTCTACCTAAATGATTGGGAGATCAGTGTAGATTATAGTACCTTAAGTAGTATTAATCTACAATGACTCTTCAAAGATTGAGATCTTTAACAAAATGAACAGCATGTTGGCATAGTTAAATCCATTTAAGTCTTCAACTAACATTAATCAAAACCTCTTTTGGCTGGGAGTGTTCAGAAAACAATAACAACTTCAATAACAACAAAAGTAGCAATCAAGCAACTAGAAAACAACGTTTCACTACGTCAAACTCACTCTGGTCGTCAGATTCCAACGTGTCACACACAAGAAAAACAGTTCTTAGCTTTATAACCGATGTCAATTAAATCCTGCAGATTTAAACGGTTGTTAAGGTTAGTTTTTTGTTGTGGGTTTTATGCTTAGCGTTTCTAAGTTCTAGTTGGAACGGTTTCTTTTCGCAACTAGTATAGTTTAAACTGTTTAGTTTATTTACTATCCTGTGCTTGGACGACCTTATTTTCCCATGAAGTCTGTAAGTTTGCGAGAACTTTGTCATTTGTGGGGTTATTGAAATCTTTGTCCTTGTCAAGGGCATGACCTAACATCACCCCCCTGTGGTCATGGGGGACCACGCGTCCATGGGCACGAGTTAGGATGCCTTTGTTTAGTTTAAGCTGTTTGCACAGTTTATTGGGAGCCTTGTACAGGAACCTTATAGGTTTCGGCCAACGTATCTCTGTACGTTTACCTCTTTCTGCGTAATTCAGGCGTGTCACAACTGTCGGCGCAGTCGCAAGTATGTCTGACTGGTCAGACTGCGACGGGTCACTGTCGTTGTGGTGTGTGTCTTCCCACTTCATGACTGAAGAGGTGCTCTTTGAGTCTTTAAGAACCATGTCATCTCTGAGTAGTTCTAGACACAAATGCTCTTGAACCAAGGTTTCATCGAAAGCTTGGCTGATAGCTGAATTACCTGTCCCAGAGGACAACATAGCGTCCTTGGTGTGGGAACCTTGGATCTCCAAACCTTCTTCTACCCGTGGTAGGTAGTGTGAGTTCGCCCCCCTTTTGTTTGAGGAGAGGTCCTCAAAATCTGTAACAATGATGTCCAAGTGACTGTCAGCTTGTGGTAGACTGTCACTTTCTGGACTTAGATGTCCTTGAACTAAGATTACACTGAAAGCTTGGCTGTCTGCCGAATTACCTGTCCCAGAGGACAGTACAGCATCTTTGGTGTGGGATCCCTGGACCTCCACACCTTTCTCTACCTGTGGCAGGTAGTGTCCAGTGAGAGCTGAAGGTGTCAGCTCACAGAGGAGGTTCTCATGTTGGGCCAGAGCCTGGTCCAATTGTTGAGTCTCCCCTGTCTCACCTGTATTTGAAGGTTCACTTACAGGGCTTGTGGTCTTGGTTGGGGATTTCCGTGTGACTTCAGCGGTACCTGTTGTTAGACAGTCAATGTCCTGACCTTGGGGAGGCACCTCGATTGGCAGTGGACTGCTCACTGTGGCCCACATTGTCTGATTGCCATAATTTATAATCGCGTCGAAACGGTTTATAAAATCTTGGCCAACCAAAAATGGAGTCTGGAGTGAGTCAAGTTCAGACACAAATGCCAGGTGGTATAGTGACATCTTGCCAATCTGTATGTGAACCATAGCTGTTAGGGTTGTTCTCGTCTTTGCAAGGCCCTGTAGCTCACTAAAAGTGTATTTCATAAAGGGTATTTGCCTTTCAACACCGTTAGCGGCGGTCCTTAGCTCCTCAAACAGTTCGGCTGACATGATAGACACGTCGGAACTGCAAACCAGGAGTGTTTCTCGCGTGAGGACCCCTTTCAGTGTGATTGGCAGGTAAGCTTTCTTAGCCATCCCCCTTTTGATAAAGTTACACAGAAACCGTATAGGTTTAAGCACATGCTTCTGTTTACGTGTACCTCCGTCTGTGCAAACTACGTTGCTGTCAGCATCATGATGGCTGTCTACCCCATGATCTTCAGGATGCAGATCATCAGCAATTTGTTTGCTGTCAGCATCTTCGTCAATGCTGACGTTGTCGTTGTCAACTGTGTGCACTGAGTCTTTATAAAGGACAGTGCTACGCGTCGCCTCACCAGGTTGAACAACGTTGTTTGTGTTATTATCAAGGATAACGCCACACATTGTGTCAGCTTGGTCATCTGCTGTAACATTCAAATCATTTAACAAACTACTTACTTCCTCGGTCTCTTCCGAGCACGGAGGCATCGTTTCCTTAATCTGGAGCTTGTGTGACTCCTTGCATGTCTCGAACTGTGCAGCTCGAGGTGCAGGGGCAGGAGGGCCGCTTCTCGGGGGTACCTGTTGGGACAGACCATTGTTCAATGGGTCACAGCGCCCAGACATCAACTTCTCTCGAAGTTCACCCACTGTGAGACCTAGGTCAAAACCCTTTTGGTTCGATCTGAACCATCTTGGTTCACCTAGAGAGCGAACACCTACCTTTTGTGGTTCATTGCTCATCTCAGATTTTTCAACTTGAAGTGCAAGAGGAGCAGAACTCCCTTTGAACCGATTCGAGTCACTGTTCCAGCTGGTAGCAACATTATGTTGTTTGTTATCATGAAAATCCTGTTTACCCTCGCACACTGTAGGAGAGGGAACCTCTTGTATTTTCTGCGAGTGGGATTTGACCTTTTGACCTAGGTACACCACTGAGGGTGTTTTGTGTTGTGTGAGCACATCAAAAACTTCCATAGCGTATTGTTTAATTTCTGCCATGGTACTCTCTTTGAAATTAACCATTGAAGCGAACACATTTGCCATGAAAAGGCAAGAGATTTGCAGCGAAAAGACGTTTAAGCTGTTCATCATCCTCTAATCCAGGGACAGTTATGTCACCGGAATAAGCAGAGAGTAGCCTGTCGAAAAACAACAGGGGATGTTCACCTGACTGCTGACGGACGTTCACCACAGCTAAGTACTTATCATGCGATGAAACAGTTCCTCCCACTGTGCGAGGAACACGGGTAGCATTTACACGGCCCGAACGAAACCATTTAGGTTCGAGCAGAGAGCAGGCCCTCTCAGTTGATGCACCTGTTAGACCGTCCATTTTTGTATTGATTTTCTGTGAAAAATCAAGTAAAATGGTTCTTATTTTACAGTGTGATGTCTCACCATGTGATGCCTGCGGCAGTCAACATGGTGTCCAAGATATGAAATCAAATAAAAATCAGTGATTTTTATTAATTTGTCGACCTGTGAGAAGACCAAACAAAGTCGGCTATCTTTGTGTGATTTTTGAGAAAATCAAGACAAAAGATGCCTCTTGTGTGTTATTTTAAACTTGCAGTTTAAAATAAACTAGACAGCCTTGTTGCACAGCATTTATGATAAAAGTGTCAAGTTTTATAAAAAAGCAGACATGTCTGTATTAATTCTGTGTAACTGTTCTGCTGTCAACATTTGATTATATGTGAAAATCAAATGAAAGGATGCTATGTGTCAAACACGTCAACTGTACTCTTTTTAAAAAACAGGAAAGTGGACCTGTAGACTGAATTGCATCAAAAGCGTAGTCTGTAATGCAACCAGCAGGTGGAGGTACAACGCTGGATATGAGTTTATCACAGCGACTGCAATTTCTCTTTCTAACCGCTATAGAGGTGCTGTTGTCACCCGTGAGCGCAGCCGTAGCTTTTAGCGTCCACAGACATCCACAAATGGATCAAAAGCATCAATCAGAAAGCAACAGAGCCTTTACGTGACAAAACTCTAGAACCCCAGTCTTATAATAGACGATTCGATGTGAGTAACATCGTTTGGACTGTGAAACTTTAAACTTTGTCTAAAAGAAAACGGTCGGTCCCCATAAACCAGTTGCAGCTTCCGGTGTCACGTGACCTGGTCACATGAAGTTCGGTAGTCTTACACCAACTGTGTTAATACACCCATTAAAATCTCAAAAACACTGCGATGAAACAGTCTTTCAAAGATAGTAACGGACAAACAGGCATGAAACTTGTAAGGGCTGGTTTACTGAAATGAAAGCTGACGAGGAGTGGGCCTTCCCCACCACGCAAACGTCACCACTTACAGCGTAATCGACCAACCACAGTGAAGACAGAACATGTAGTTCTTAACCCAAGCGCTCATGGGTAATGTAGTCTCCTAAACCTTACGTCTTTGTACGTCACTCACGTGTGACGCGCCGTTCGAGCGATGCGTTCACGGACCCCAAGGTCGGTCGAACTTTAGCGTTGAACGGACTTTTCACCATTCTAAAACACCTATAAATATCGCAAAACACGCGGTTAAGCCAGTCTTCGAAAATATCACGTGCATAGAAACGAAACCACACAGATAAACTGTCAGAAATGTGTGCAAAAATGAATATCTGACAACCAGCAGTCTATAGAACCAACTTCTTTGAACATGACACACAATGGACCAATCAGCGCTTATGCAACTTCAGCTCCGGTAATGCTAACGTTAGCTCTACCCAAAGTTCTGGACACTTTTTCACAAAAGAAACGTATAAAACACCATAGAAAATTCTGTTAACGAGCCCAATCACATTCAGGCTGGCCCCACGCCTTCCAAAGAAGGCAGCACGCAAACTGTTGAGCACAATGGACTTTACGTCAGACGGAACTGAAGGTCGGAACTGACCCAAACGCAGCTGAGTGGGTCCTCCCGAACCTCAACACACTCGTTGTAACAGAATAGGTACACTGGAAGCAGCACAAATATGCGAAACAGCAGACCGCAGATGTAATAAAATGAAGCAGCGGTGACACGACGGTCACAACAATGAAAAATGCATGTATCCTCGCGACACGTTATGCACGTCTCACTGGCACAGACAAAAATCATCCCCAGCAGCTTCAAACATACGTTTAAAAGTGAAAGAAAAAATAATCCTAACGTGAAATGAACGAGACAATGCAACGATTAGCAACTCCCGGACTCTCACCAGCCAGAACTATCTTATAAGTCCAACACAAGGATACGAACTATGCCAACAATACCGACACATTAGGCTACAAAAACATTCTAATAACTGTCACAGAGACTCGTACGAGCCACCATTAAATGTAGTAATATAGGCGAATATTAGCCGTTAATGTAAATAAACACTTACGGGGTCAGTTTACTGACTTACCTATATTTCAGATGAAAGGTTTGAGCAGGTTTTAAACTACACAAATCTACCACCAATTCACGAGTTCACTCTTTTTCCGGTATTAAATTGTTTTAATGTGATTAGCCAAAAATGTAATTTCACGAGAGACTTCAACTTATGTTGGTCCACTAGAAAATAGACCTTTTATTGAAACAATCATAAACGTACATTAAACATTTGTATCGATATTAGCTCTGATTTACTAACTACTTTGACAAGAATTCAAATTAAACAAACAGACAAGTTAGGTTTAACTTTCCTGTTGGCACATTTACTTAACAGATTAATGGCTTATGAAAAATAAGAATAAGGAGGGATAGAATGAAAGCTAAGTTTAACGGAAGTTAGTTACTGTATTTTGAAATGACAGGGTGATACTTTTCCCCACACGAGTAAACAGCTGGGCTCCCGCACGCTCAGCCCACATCCACAACTCGTTTCCTGTTGACGCTTCGTCTCTGTAGATAAGAGTTGAGAAGTATCTGGACACACACAATGGATTGTTTTGTCCCACAGCCGTCCAGTTGAAACTTCAGCGTGTGTGAGCTGATTCCACGATACGAGGAAACTCACCTCTCTCGGCAGGAAACAAGGTGAACTCCTGACTGAGCTTTCAAAATAAAACTCCCAGAAAACAAATTCTTTCAGAAATGAGTGAATGAGGCACCGTAAGACTATTGTAACTCCGGCTGAGAACGTAGGTCTAATTGACATTTGTCCAGGACATTCACCAGCTTCCAGAGAAAACCAAGTTGTTTAGTTAGTTCTCTCCAACGCACTAAAGTCCAAATGGAAGTAAGACTTTATATGGAGGGCGGAGTCTGCCCACCTCCTGAATGGCTACTGGCTGGTTTAACAAAATAACGGATGGATTTTTCATCCCCATAGGCAGAAGGTCTCTGAAGGACAGTAGGAAAACTTGTTTATAGAATCGGCCAGATGGCCGCTTGTGAGCACAGAGAATATTATGGCTAACTTCACAGACAACACAAAAGAAGCTGCAAGTTAAAAGTTTACCCTGAATTTGTGCCTTAGATTCAAAGCCTGCTTGTTCTGCAGAAATAAACCAGCAGAAGGGTCAAACTCATGCAAGTAACAGATCATCATTAAATGACAAAAGTATACTGTTGATCAATTCTGAATTAACATACATTAAAAGAAAGTTCTTTCTGATTGATTGGTGTCCATTAATTCAAAATAATTGTAACAAAATAGTGTCCACTTGTCTCCTTGAGAGCTTCAAGAAAGTGTAACACTCAGAGTTTCAGAGAGATGTGAAGAGGTTTAAATCCAATACGGACATGAGAGTGTTATATCTCTACAGAGGTATTTGGTTGTTGTTCTGCTGTTGATGAAGGAGATCCAGGGGACGCTGTTGAGTCAGCAGCAGCAGCAGCAGTAGAAGAGGTAGATGGCACAACATCTGTTGCAGGTCTCTGTACGTCTTAAAATACTGTTGCATGCTGCTCTGGATGGTATCCATCTTCTTCTCCTCCAAGATCTCCTTGTAACAAGCCACAGAATCTATCATCCCTCTGGCGCTGACCCTTTCACATGCTCTAGGATACGAGCTTTATCTTTTATTATTGTTGCAACTGTCAAAAGAACCAAGCCAATTTTGCGTCCAACGTCAGTTGGTGTTTCGCCCATCTGACCGTTTACCCCATACTCCCGGAGTACCCCCCACAGAACCCCCCGAGGGACGCGGTCGAATGCCTTCTCCAAGTCCACAAAGCATATGTAAACTGGTTGAGCAAACTCCCACGCGCCCTCCAGGACCCTGCTGAGGGTGTAGAGCTGGTCCAGTGTTCCAGGACCAGCACGAAAACCACATTGCTCCTCCTGAATCCGAGGTTCGACTATCCGAAGGACCCTCCTCTCCAGAACCCCTGAATAGACCTTACCAGGGAGGCTACTCTAGAAAATAAAAACTCCTGTTATATTTATTTATGTAAATGTTAAAAATGCAATGAGGACTTGGATGGGACGGTTAGGATGTAATATTCATAATCATTAGCCCTATTAGTTATTTAAATTTTCTTCTTGTTACAGACATTTTTCCAGGAATATTTAAAGTGCAGCAGAGCCTGGTAATGGGCATAATTCTCCTTCCAGACGTGCCAGTAGTGAGTAATACTTTTAAATCTTGTGTTTGGCGGTTTAAAACGTGGCATCTCTCATACCCGTAAGTAGCTGTACCTGCAGTTCAGGGTTAAAGGAAGCAAATCCAACACTTAAAACATAAAATATGAGTTAAAAACATATACATATAAAATATTTAATAGGAGGAGAAAATAGGAGCTTTTCAGAAACTATGACGCTAATATTTATTTTGCACATGGCCTATTAGCTCTTATTTTTAACTTTTGTTTCAATATATCTTCATTCGGTTGCCATTAAACTGTGATCATGTAGAGGAATAGTTACCTGAGAGGAAACCACTGTAAATGTAATTGAAGTAAAACACCAGATTTGAGAGAATCTTTAAGCCAAGTTAAGTATGCTGGTGAAGATTCTCAGTCGTCCAGGACATGATAAAATCAAAAAAGGCGTTCAATACAGAAACAACTGGACTTTACATGTATTTGTTACAGAAGACGTTTCACTTCCCATCCGGGGAGCTTTCTCAATTCAAAGAGGAGAGTTTGGAAGTAATGCTTTAAGGCTGTGAGGAGACACACACACTTACCTATGTAAGTTAAGTATGTTTTGTTCTCTATTTAAAATTTTCATTCAACCTTCATTTATACAGGTTAGTCTCAATGAGTCCTATTGACTCATTTACAAGAGATACTTGTTTTAAACAAATAATACAGATGAGGTACACACAACAATAGACAATCATATAAAAACATATAAAATGAAAAGTAAATCAAAGAAGTGATATAAAACTAAATAAAAAGCATGCTACATTATAAAACGGTGTAAAATACTAAAAACAGGAACATGTCTGCATTGATTTTTGCATTGAACTTAAAATTAATTTAAAACTAAAAAGGCATTTCA
>JBBPBX010026793.1:0-14290 GCA_038048925.1 Garcialebias charrua | reverse complement strand
CTTCCTGTATGGCACCAAAGACTGTTTAGTGCAGGAGTGTAAAGATCTGGATAAGAGGATTGAGGTACAGTAGAACCCAGTGACGTGCTGTGAGGTTCATGGCTGGTGAGGCACTGTGCAGTTTTTTTTTTTTCATATGTATAATAAAAAACAGAGAAAAAAAATGTTTTCCACGTTTTGGATTCTGTCTGCCACAGCTTCTTTAGCACTTTGGATACTTTGGATAGCGTTATTTTCTTCTTTTATAATACATGAACCCTACAGAGCAGTTTATTTGCCATTTGATTGGCAGCAGTTAACGTGTTGTGTTTAAAATGTCATATCAGCAATCTTTACACATACAAACTGTAGCACACCAAAAAAAAGCACATTTAATTTGGAGAAAAAAAATATTTTAGTCTTACCTTTACATATAATTACAATTATAGTCCCACATTTAATTTATTGTATAGATGTTTGGGGTACAGCGTGTAAAACTATAACTAGGCCTATTTTTATTTTGCAGAAAAGAGCTATAAGGATTATTACAAGAAAACATAACTGCCATCCATCAAATGTTTTGTTTTATAAATTGAAGTTGCTGAAGTTTTATGATTTGGTTGACTATAATATTATTTTATAAAGCACAGAACTTCACATTACCCCCAAACATTCAAACGCTTTTTGTAAAAAGGAAAAGTACTTATAAACTTAAGGGAACAAATATTTTTTAATGCCACAGCATAGAACTAGTTTGTAGTTTAAAGAGTAGGTCAACTTTAATTCAGGGAATAGGTCTGTGGAACGGTTTGGAAAATGATGTTAAAATTACAAAGTCAATGCCTATGTTTAAGAAAATGATGAAAACTAAAATTCTGAAAAAAAATATATAAATTGGTTTATATCCAAGTTACTATACTGTATATGGTAAATTGTGTTGAGTTATTTATTTTTGTTGTATTATTTATAGATAATTGTTGTTTGAATTGATTTTGTTTAAAGAAGGGGCAGATATGATAATATTTTATCTTCTTCTGCTACCTTTCATTTCATGTATTGTTCTATTTTATTATGTGGTTTTGTAAATAGTTTTTTTTTTTTTTTGCGTCGATTACTTTTTTGTAGAAGTCTTCCTTGTCGGCTTTCAGTTTTAAAAGTTTCTCTGCCTCGATGGAGATCATTGCCAGAGAAGAAAGCCTTCCTTGATCACTCCTGTTTCGACTGTATGTTTTTATGACATTACATGTATTGCCAATCAGGAGAAAAAAATATCTGAATCACTGCACTTGACTTTCCTTACATTAAATTGTAAGCACTCACTTCCTTCTGCAGCGGAGCGGAGGAGCTCAGCACAAGCAGAATCCCTGGGCTCACTAGCCCCGCCTCCTCAATGAGGCAGGACAACTGCATGCCTCAACGGCTCCTTTTCTCAGCCGTGTTTTGCCCCTCAGGGCCACCTTAGTTTTATGATCGTTCAGCACAAGAAACACCTTACACACACATACAGTTTTCAACAAAAACACTATATATTATATTCACCAGCTAAACTACAGTATAGAAATGTAGTTTGTATAGCAAAAGCATTTGGACATTTTAATAGCGACATAAAAGGGGCAGGAATACGAGCTCACTGCAGCTCAGCCGAGTGATTGTGCAATCCCTGGTGCGGCGCAGCTGCCTCTGCGCACATCTTTTCTCAGTATTTGAACAATAAATAAGAAAAATCGTGATTTTGAATAAAAAAATAACTTAAAACTGGTTTAGTTTTAAGTAAAATAAGTTTATAGTACAAATCAAAGGATAAATACAATAATAATATATATATTTTTATTTACATTTTTTTCTTCCCATGATGACAGGTGAGGCTCACTTGCCTCCTCTGACCGCAGGTCACTGAGTAAACCTGACGGGAAGTCTCTCTCAGTAAAACCCAGACGTCTCTTTAAACAGATCAAACGTGTAAGTTGGTGAGAAAAACGAGTAAATGGTGCAACGAGTCGATCACTTTGACTTCCGCGTGTAATGCAGCTTCACTGCGTTAACGCTGACTCAGCATTCAAACTGTAGTTCACCTCGGCTCAGTCAGGAGACGGGCGCGGTCTCTCACTTTTAGCAACTTTTATTATTTTTCCATTTAAACTTTAATTAGAATAAATATGTAAATGAGCCGGAAAAGGGTAGCATGCCCTCTCCGGGTCGGGGAGGAGGTCCTGCCCCAAGTGGAGGAGTTTAAGTATCTCGGGATCTTGTTCACGAATGAGGGAAAACTGGAGCGTGAGATCGATAGGCGGATAGGTGCAGCGTCCGCAGTGAAGCGGGCGCTGTACCGGTCTGTCGTGGTGAAGAGAGAGCTGAGTCAAAAGGCAAAGCTCTCAATTTACCGATCGATCTACGTTCCCACCCTCATCTATGGTCATGAGCTTTGGGTTATGACCGAAAGAACAAGATCTCGGATACAAGCGGCTGAAATGAGTTTTCTCCGCAGGGTGGCTGGACTCTCCCTTAGAGATAGGGTGAGAAGCTCAGTCATCCGGGAGGGACTCGGAGTAGAGCCGCTGCTTCTCCACATCGAGAGGAGCCAGTTGAGGTGGCTCGGGCATCTGGTTAGGATGCCTCCTGGACGCCTCCCTGGTGAGGTGTTCCGGGCACGTCCCACCGGGAGGAGACCCAGAGGAAGACCCAGGACGCGCTGGAGGGACTATGTTTCTCGGCTGGCCTGGGAACGCCTTGGGATTCCCCCGGAGGAGCTGCTCCAAGTGGCTGGGGAGAGGGAAGTCTGGGCCTCCCTACTTAGGCTGCTACCCCCGCGACCCGACCCCGGATAAGCGGAAGAAGATGGATGGATGGATGGAAATATGTAAATATTTAATTATAAAAAAATTACTCAGAAATACATTTAGAGCTCTTCAGCGCCTTTAAAAACTTTTTTCTCTTTGAAATCTGCTTCAGCTACTGGTGCTGTTTTAGTCTTCTAGATTTCCATCCATCCTCTCTCTCTAGCTTTATCTCCATCTCCGTCTTCATCTCTCTATTTCTATCTATCTCTATATCTGTCTACTGCTCTATCTTTATCTCTATCTCACTTTTTCTGTCTGTCTCTATCTCTACGTCTATCTCTATATCTATATTTTTATCTCTCCATCTCTCTCTCTCTTTATCTCTATAACTATCTCTTCATCTCTTTATCTTTATCTCTGCCGATCTGTATCTCTATCTCTCTATCTTTATCTCTATCTTACTTTTTCTGTCCGTCATATATATCTCTATCTTCATCGCTCTATCTCTCTCTCTTTATCTATACCGGTAACTATCTCTTCATCTCTATATTTATCTCTGTCGATCTGTATCTCTATCGCTCTAGCTTTATCTCTATCACTATTTTCATTTCTCTATTTCTATCTATATCTATATCTCTACCTCTGTCTTTATCTCTCTATCTCTATCGTTATATCTCCATCGCTATCTTTATCTCTATCACTATCTCTATCACTCTTTTTTATCTTTCTCTACCTCTCTATCTCTATAGCTCTATCTTCATCTCTCTATCTCTATATCTCTATCTCTATCTCTTTGTCTCTCTCTTTAACTCTATCTTTATCTCCATCTTTCTATATTTTCATCTCTATCCCTCTATCTTTTTTCTATTTTTCTTCTTTTGGGGGGGCTCCTGTTCTGACAATTTTAGCTTTTTGATAGCCATTTTGTACAATTAGCTTTTAACTTCCTTTTGCTACGGTTTAGCATGTAACTGAAGTTAGTGTTTACTTGTTTTTTTGCTGAGGTTTTGCTGTTGTTGTTTTTTTTTTGTTGCCACTTTTGGCTATTTCTTTACTACTTTAGCTAGTGTTTTGCTATTTTTTTCCTTCAGTTTTGCTACTTAAGCTACTTACTTCTTACTTTAACTATGTTTTTACTAGTCATTTTACTACTTTCACTAGTTTTCTGATGATTTTAGCTAGTGTTTAGCTACTTTTAGCCAGCCCTTTAGAGCCACCGCCCCACCACATCAAATCAGACATGTGATTAGGACACCTCCCTCTGGAGGCACTGGGTCCCACTGGGAGGAGACCCTGATGCCTCCTACCCACCGCCCCCGGCGTCGGGCGGCCGAAGCGGCCGGATAACACCGGTTTACATTCAAAGTCTATGGAGGAGACGCGTGGAGTCACGGGGAACAAGGAAGCGGCGAGATTCAACTGATCGAAGCGGCGCGACGGCAGCCTGCACACGCACGCGCGCGTCGCCGTCGAGCCGCAGACGTCCCAAATGTTGATCTCTGGCGGCTCGACGCATCCGGCAAACAGTCGGGAGAGCCTCGCTATCTGATTACACAACCACAACGGGACTTTTTTCGGACTTTTTAAACTCACCGGATCCAGCCTCCAGGAATTGGAACCAAACTCCGGTAAGAAACGTGGCATTTTTACAGTTGCTGCTGACAGGCTGCTGTACTCTCCAGTGTAGATCACCCCAAACATAAAAAAAAGTTTTAATCTCATCGAAGACCGTCGGAGGTGCAGTTAAAACAACAACTGAACCCGGAAAACAAGCCAGAGACCCCTCCCTCTGCTACCCCCTAGTGTACGTCATCAGACGGTGTTCAGTGGCCAGTGGGACCGTGACCAGCGGCAAAAAGGGGGCGGCAGGCGCGTTTGCAGTTGTGCGGTGGGTAGGAGGCATAATTAGGCAGACCAGGAACTCTCCTGGGGATGGGTGTCACTTTGTGGTCTCCCATGAGGAGCTGGAGAGTAGTGATGGGCACTGGGCACACGTTTTGGCTGGAGCTGCGCTGGAACCCGACATAACTTCTGCAGGAAGTTTTATGTGTAGCTGATTTTCGTATTTGTTTATATCGGAACAAATGCTGTGTCCAGTGGCCTCATGTATCAACCGTGCGTGCGCACAAAAACCTTGCGTGCATCACTATCCACGCAAAACCCCGTATGTATCAAAACTGAACTGAACGTGAATATGTGCGCATCCAAGTACATTTCCACGCCAGCCCCATGGCTGGCGTACGCACGTTTCTGTGGTTTTTGTGCCTTTGGCGACACTTACAGGTGATTCTGAAAAACTGAAGCCCCACAGTCTGTGGTTGACTTTAAGAGCGGCTTGAAGACCTTTCTTTTCAACCGAGCATACTCTACCTCCTCATGATTCTACTTTTGATCTAGCTGATACTGTTGTTGATTTTAATTGTTTTATTAATTGTTTTATTGACATTTAATTCTGTTGCACCTTGTAGCACTTTGAGATTTTCATTAATGAAAAGTGCGTTATAAATTGAATTCATTATTATTATTATTATTATTATTATTATTATTATTATTAACTGTTCATGATGTGAAAATGATTAATATTCCCACCAAACACACGATTAACAAGTATTACATCCACATGACGCAGTTAAATAAAGGACGCGCAAAGTTGTGCAAAAAATAAATTTAACAGGAACGGATTCATTCAGCCTTACTGGAGGATATAATAAATAGTGTAACACGCAGAGCATTTATTTATAAACAGATATAATTTTCTGATCTAGGATATGGCTTATCAGCCGTTTTCAGAAATAATCATTTTTCAGTTTGGCACTGCTGCGCTCTGGAGCAACACAGGAGCCGTGCATCACGCGTGCACATGCAGAAGCAGCGATCAAACTGTTCCCGAGCTTTCCTGAGGGAGCTGCAGGCCGATCAGGGCTGTCCAGTCCACACAAAGCCGATTCATGTCCAATGGAATGTCTCATCTATATGATTCCAAAGGCTGAGTGGTCGCGCTTTGGAGCGCGCGCGCACCCTCGCCGGTGTTACACGGCAGCTGGAGGTGTTTCATAATCTGCGTTTATTGTAGATTTCTCCAAAATGACACGTGAAAGTACACCATATATAACTTGTAGGAGAGTAAAAGCTTCACAGACAGACTGCGCACAAGGCTGCGGCGCGCGCAGCGTTTGGAGACTCCAACATCACGTCATGTCATGAAAACTCTCCACTGAGACGCACAGACCCGTTTCTTCATATCATCTATTAAATAAACAAAGATCTATGTTCTACCAAACATCTAAGTTCCTCTGTGTTTACAGTAATTATGGTAATAAACTCGTGCGCAAAGTTAATATTTTCACTCAGAATGAATGGATGAGCCGGTTGCGCACCAAAGCAGGGTGCGCGCACACACAAATACCGACACACAATCACTCGTTCTTTGCGTGATAAACACATTTTATTACTATTCTTACTTAGGATTTTTTTCCTCACTCATATTATATTAAATTCATTATTTTCCTGAATCTAGAAATCATTTCTGATCGCGCAGGGATCAAACAAACATGTCCTTCACACATGCAGGAAGTAATTTGCATCTGTTTAACATATGTAAATGAAGGCGTGTCAGGGGAGGTGTCTCACGTGCGCTCAGTTCCACGTTAATTGTGATGTACAAAAGGAATGTGCGTGGATTCAGGTGTACGCACGGTTTGATACATCTGGATTTTTTTGTGCGTACGCAGATTTCTGGATTTGACCGTGCGGCACTTTTCAGTAAGAAATCCACGCAAGTCTTTGTACATAAGGCCCCAGATGTTTTTACTTGTTTATTTTGGTTTCATCAGATCTTTCTCTTTAAGACTTGAAGGAAATGTGTGTGTTTTACCAACAGCTGGAGCTGGACGGGGAGCGGGTGGCGCTGCCCAGTCTGGAGGGCATCATCGTTTGTAACATCCGCTACTGGGGGGGAGGCTGCAGACTCTGGGACGGGCTGGGGGACGAACCCTGCCCCCCCACTCGGTGAGACCTGCTCAGGCAGCTCTCTGCTCCAGTTATTGCAGAGAGGCTTGGGCTATGAAAATATGGACCTTTTGTTTTTGTTGTCGTTTTTGTTTTTCACCCCCCGGCCCCCGTCTCACCCTACAGGCTGGACGACGGGCTTCTGGAGGTGATGGGAGTGTTCGGCTCCTTCCACTGCGCTCAGATCCAGGTCAAACTGGCCAACCCTGTGAGGCTGGGACAGGCACACACCGTCAGGGTGAGACGCACGCACGTGCACGCGGTCCTTTCCCCTTCCTACCCTCACTAACCCGTCAGTCTGAACCCACAGCTGCATCATCAGTAAGAACGTTAAAGGCGATTGCTGCGGCGCGCCACAAAAAAATTAGACGAAACTCGTCAACTTGTCCTGTAAAACTAAAAGCGTCAAGCGAGGATGTTTGTCCCTGAAACTGATGTTTAAACAATTAATTTAGAACTTTTACTCCTATCTGAAGATGTTTGATGCAATGAGCAGAACTGGATTCTAGAGAAGAAAACACTTTAAATAACACAAGATGGATAGATAGCTAGATACAGTAGATGGATACAGTAGATATATAGATAGGTAGGTAAGTAGGTAGATAGATATTAGATAGATAGATAGATAGATAGATAGATAGATAGATAGATAGATAGATAGATAGATAGATAGATAGATAGATAGATAGATAGATAGATAGATAGATAGATAGATAGATAGATAGATAGATAGAAACCGTAGATAGATAGATAGATACCGTTGATAGATAGATAGATACCGTTGATAGATAGATTTCAGAATTATTTTCAGAATAATTCAGAATAAGGTTTTCAGAATCTGTTGGAATCCTGGCAAATACCAATGCAGATTTGTTCCTGTCTTTGATTTTATACGTCTACCTTATAATGTTTTGCTAGTTTTTTGATACTTTGTAAAAAAAAAAAAAAACTTTCTTTTGTTTTTTTCTCTCTTTTGTTTTCTATTGTTTATTGTTTGTTTGTTTATTGTTTAGATAGATAGATAGATAGATAGATAGATAGATAGATAGATAGATAGATAGATAGATAGATAGATAGATAGATACCGTTGATAGATAGATACCGTTGATAGATAGATAGATAGATACCGTTGATAGATAGATAGATACCGTTGATAGATAGATTTCAGAATTATTTTCAGAATAATTCAGAATAAGGTTTTCAGAATCTGTTGCAGGGTATCCGCGGGGTTGTAAAAGGTAGTAAAAGGTAGTAAATGAAATTAACACAAATTAAGGCCATTAAAAAGTATTAAAAAGTAATAAACGTCATCTGACGAGGTATTAATTTTTTTTAAACCTACACAACTATATTTTTCTTGTTCTGTCGTCTAAAAAAAGGTCTGTGAATTTATTTATCTTTTCTAATTTTATGTTCCAAGTAGGACCTTAGCTAAAAACAAAGACGTCATATCGTCAGTCAGTGTGCGCGCGCACCTACAGCTGGTATCATGTCTGTAAAAAGAAACAGGAAAGGATCACGGCTTTATCCTCCGACATTTAACAAGAAATGTACCTAAACAATTGTTTGTTAGCTCGAAATTATAGCAAAAGGTGTGTCTCAGTCTAACGTTTTCTTAATAAATGTATTTTAATGGTTAAATCGGCTTTATTTAAAAAAAAAAAAAGTGTCGCTGCCTGTGTACTCCGTGAAAGCACAGCAGTGACAAACAGGAAAAAGGAGCGCGGCTCGTTTCGCCGACATTTAACAAGAAAATTACCTAAACTAGGGCTGTGCGATATGACGATATATATCGTGGGGACGATAGAAACGTGTCTATCGTGCTACTTTCCTTCTATCGTCTCTATCGTGATAAATAAGAATAAAAAAATAACTGTCGCAAAGAAGCTTCATATGGGGTTTTGCGAGATGACGGCGCTGCTTTATGTTTGACGCACGCGCGGGTTTGCGACACATGCTTTACGTTGTTAAACTCGAGAGCAACAGAGCCGCAGGCGCATGAAGCCGGTGTCTCAACAAGGAGAAAACAGCTGCACAGGCAGCCCAAGAAGAATAACTTTTACCAAAAAGAGGGGGAAGCTCACCTTGTTAGCTTCCATTATTTCGCTCCGCTGAAACTCGGAGACAAAATGGGTCCAGAGGACACGAACCCAGAGTCCAACCGAGTCCGAACTCGGGTCCAGTTAACCAATACAAAACAGACCAGAGACACAACAGAACCGCAATCAAACGCAACGTTTTCTCTTTTCTGTTTCTTGCTTTGTTTACTCAAACTTCAGAGCGGATTTCTTCTTCGTGAGTTTCATTAGCAGCTGTTGTTTTACCGCCACCTGCAGGAAAAATTTGGACCAAAGTAGAAAAGGAGTTGTTTGTTTGTTTGTTTGTTAGTTTATTCATTTTATAATATGAAATACAACAATTAACGTATTCATAATAGAAAAAAAAATAAAATGAAAGGTAGCAGATGAAGAATAAATCTTATTAAATCTGCTCCTTATTCATCTAATAACAGTTCAAACAATATTTTCTATAATAACAAAATAAGTAAATAACTCAGTCAATTTTCAATTCACATATATCACACATTAAATTAGATTCATTTATATTTTTTTTAGCAATTCATTTTTTACCAGTTTCTTAAATACAAGGAATGATTTGGCTTCCTTAACATTTGTCATTTGGCATTAAGTCATTCCATAATCGTACTCCTTGAATTAAGGTAGATCTTAGGTAGATCTAGTTTCTACTTTGGTCCAAATTTCCTTGTTCTTTTTGTTCACATTCTTATAATTGTAACTATCTGTAGTAAAATAATAAAATAAAAAAACTTTGGTCCAAATTTTTCCTGTACACACACACACACATCGTGTTGTATATATCGTGATATATATCGTTATCGTGATATAAAAAAGTCCATATCGTGATATATGATTTTTTCCATATCGCCCAGCCCTAACCTAAACAATTGTTTTTTGGCTCGAAATAATAGCAGAGGTGTTTTTCTGTCTGTCATTTTCTTAATAAATTCACTTTAATGGTCAAATTAGCTGCATTTCGCCACCGTGGTGCAGCTGGCTGCTGGATTGAAGATTCAAGCAGAGAGGTGGGGAGAGTATGGCAGGCCGATTGAGTCATTAATAGCTAGTGAAGATTCTCAGTCATCCAGGACATGGTGAATTCTAAAAAGTGCAATAAAAAAGCAATAAAGTATAGTATAATAGTATAATAAATAAAGTCCAGTTGTTTTTGTCTTGAACTTTTTTAAATTTGTCATTATAGGCACGTTTTCCTATTACATGATACAACAGCATGCCATACTATTACTACAATAGATATCATGAACTGTTTTTTTTTTTTCAGTCAGAATGAATGAAACAGTCATATTTCAGTGTTATGGTTTATAAATATGGGGAAAAAAATCTATATGTCACTTCGTCCTATAAGTTGCAAGGCATGTAAATTATGCAAAAAACTGCAACTTACAGGATGAAAAATACAGTAGTTATTATTTTTCTACCTCTCTTTTTGAATTATGCATGTGTTCAGTGTTGAATTATTTTAACTAAACTGTTCTGTTTTCAAGTTTACAGTTTTTGTTTGTCATTAGAGATATGTTACGTGTGGGAACAATTAAACTTTTTCTCTTGGGTTAGATTTAAATAACAAATACGTCAGTGCTTTTATTGAGGCAAGAAGCAAATTGATGTATCCAGTAATTGTTATAAAACTACATTTACTACCAAAGTTTAGGAAGAAAACGACAGTAATCTTATCACTTTACAATTAGTTGCTCTAAACTGAAGTACAACAGGTTGCCGCTACGGTTACAGCTCAGTGCCGTGATGGTATTAAAAAATATTTTGATGGTATTAAAAAGGTATTAAAAGGTATTAAATTCAACTCTGGAATTTCTGCATATACCCTGTGTTGGAATCCTGGCAAAAACCAATGCAGATTTGTTCCTGTCTTTGATTTTATACGTCTACCTTATAATGTTTTGCTAGTTTTTTGATACTTTGTTAAAAAAAAAAAAAAACTTTCTTTTGTTTTTTTCTCTCTTTTGTTTTCTATTGTTTATTGTTTGTTTGTTTATTGTTTAAGGAAATTCTACCACTGCTGTTCATTGTTCTTTAGTTTTAGCAGGTCGCTTTCGTAAATGAGCCCATGAGGTTCAAAAGATTTACCTGACTAAATAAAGGTTGAATGAATGAAAAGATAGATACCGTTGATAGATAGATCGATACCGTTGATAGATAGATTGATACCGTTGATAGATACCGTTGATAGATAGATAGATAGATAGATAGATAGATAGATAGATAGATAGATAGATACCGTTGATAGATAGATACCGTTGATAGATAGATAGATAGATACCGTTGATAGATAGATAGATACCGTTGATAGATAGATTTCAGAATTATTTTCAGAATAATTCAGAATAAGGTTTTCAGAATCTGTTGCAGGGTATCCGCGGGGTTGTAAAAGGTAGTAAAAGGTAGTAAATGAAATTAACACAAATTAAGGCCATTAAAAAGTATTAAAAAGTAATAAACGTCATCTGACGAGGTATTAATTTTTTTTAAACCTACACAACTATATTTTTCTTGTTCTGTCGTCTAAAAAAAGGTCTGTGAATTTATTTATCTTTTCTAATTTTATGTTCCAAGTAGGACCTTAGCTAAAAACAAAGACGTCATATCGTCAGTCAGTGTGCGCGCGCACCTACAGCTGGTATCATGTCTGTAAAAAGAAACAGGAAAGGATCACGGCTTTATCCTCCGACATTTAACAAGAAATGTACCTAAACAATTGTTTGTTAGCTCGAAATTATAGCAAAAGGTGTGTCTCAGTCTAACGTTTTCTTAATAAATGTATTTTAATGGTTAAATCGGCTTTATTTAAAAAAAAAAAAGTGTCGCTGCCTGTGTACTCCGTGAAAGCACAGCAGTGACAAACAGGAAAAAGGAGCGCGGCTCGTTTCGCCGACATTTAACAAGAAAATTACCTAAACAATTGTTTTTTGGCTCGAAATAATAGCAGAGGTGTTTTTCTGTCTGTCATTTTCTTAATAAATTCACTTTAATGGTCAAATTAGCTGCATTTCGCCACCGTGGTGCAGCTGGCTGCTGGATTGAAGATTCAAGCAGAGAGGTGGGGAGAGTATGGCAGGCCGATTGAGTCATTAATAGCTAGTGAAGATTCTCAGTCATCCAGGACATGGTGAATTCTAAAAAGTGCAATAAAAAAGCAATAAAGTATAGTATAATAGTATAATAAATAAAGTCCAGTTGTTTTTGTCTTGAACTTTTTTAAATTTGTCATTATAGGCACGTTTTCCTATTACATGATACAACAGCATGCCATACTATTACTACAATAGATATCATGAACTGTTTTTTTTTTTTTCAGTCAGAATGAATGAAACAGTCATATTTCAGTGTTATGGTTTATAAATATGGGGAAAAAAATCTATATGTCACTTCGTCCTATAAGTTGCAAGGCATGTAAATTATGCAAAAAACTGCAACTTACAGGATGAAAAATACAGTAGTTATTATTTTTCTACCTCTCTTTTTGAATTATGCATGTGTTCAGTGTTGAATTATTTTAACTAAACTGTTCTGTTTTCAAGTTTACAGTTTTTGTTTGTCATTAGAGATATGTTACGTGTGGGAACAATTAAACTTTTTCTCTTGGGTTAGATTTAAATAACAAATACGTCAGTGCTTTTATTGAGGCAAGAAGCAAATTGATGTATCCAGTAATTGTTATAAAACTACATTTACTACCAAAGTTTAGGAAGAAAACGACAGTAATCTTATCACTTTACAATTAGTTGCTCTAAACTGAAGTACAACAGGTTGCCGCTACGGTTACAGCTCAGTGCCGTGATGGTATTAAAAAATATTTTGATGGTATTAAAAAGGTATTAAAAGGTATTAAATTCAACTCTGGAATTTCTGCATATACCCTGTGTTGGAATCCTGGCAAAAACCAATGCAGATTTGTTCCTGTCTTTGATTTTATACGTCTACCTTATAATGTTTTGTTAGTTTTTTGATACTTTGTTAAAAAAAAAAAAAAAACTTTCTTTTGTTTTTTCTCTCTTTTGTTTTCTATTGTTTATTGTTTGTTTGTTTATTGTTTAAGGAAATTCTACCACTGCTGTTCATTGTTCTTTAGTTTTAGCAGGTCGCTTTCGTAAATGAGCCCATGAGGTTCAAAAGATTTACCTGACTAAATAAAGGTTGAATGAATGAAAAGATAGATACCGTTGATAGATAGATCGATACCGTTGATAGATAGATTGATACCGTTGATAGATACCGTTGATAGATAGATAGATACCGTTGATAGATAGATAGATAGATAGATAGATAGATAGATAGATAGATAGATAGATAGATAGATAGATAGATAGATAGATAGATAGATAGATAGATAGATAGATAGATAGATAGATAGTAGATAGATAGATAGATAGATAGATAGATAGATAGATAGATAGATAGATAGATAGATAGATAGATAGATAGATAGATAGATAGATAGATAGATAGATAGATAGATAGATAGATAGATAGATAGATAGATAGATAGATAGATAGATAGATAGATAGATAGATAGATAGATAGATAGATGATAGATAGATAGATAGATAGATAGATAGATAGATAGATAGATAGATAGATAGATAGATAGATAGATAGATAGATAGATAGATAGATAGATAGATAGATAGATAGATAGATAGATAGATAGATAGATAGATAGATAGATAGATAGATAGATAGATAGATAGATAGATAGATAGATAGATAGATACCGTTGATAGATAGATAGGATACCGTTGATAGATAGATGGATACCGTTGATAGATAGATGGATACCGTTGATAGATAGATGGATACCGTTGATAGATAGATGGATACCGTTGATAGATAGATAGATACCGTTGATAGATAGATAGATACCGTTGATAGATAGATACCGTTGATAGATAGATTAGGGGCCAAGATGGTGTAGTGGTAGGGGAACCGACTTGGGACCCGAAGGACCCAGGTTCGAACCCCAGTCACGGCATAACTTGTGGTGTGTTTGAGCAGCACACCTCATCCCAATTGCTCCCCGGCGCGCTTTCTATAGCTGCCCACTGTCCCACCTGGTGGTGATTGGGTTAAATGCAGAGTCAAATTTCGTCTTGTATGGGAACATACACAGATGACAAAAATGTGACATTATTATTATTATTATACTGTAGATAGATACCGTAGATAGATAGATAGATGATCGATAACGTAGATAGATAGATAGATAGATAACATAGATAGATAGATAGATAGATAGATAGATATAGATAGATAGATAGATAGATAACGTAGATAGATAGATAGATAGATAGATAGATAGATAGATAGATAGATAGATAGATAGATAGATAGATAGATAGATAGATAGATAGATAGATAGATAGATAGATAGATAGATAGATAGATAGATAGATAGATAGATAGATAGATAG